>JAWQFJ010002853.1:0-42500 GCA_034096865.1 Theodoxus fluviatilis
CAAATTTTTCCGGGGGGGGGGCATGCCCCCGGACCCCCAGAGAGAGAGAGAGAGAGAGAGAGAGAGAGAGAGAGAGGGGGGGGGGGGGGGGGGAGCTGGGGAAAGGGGAGGAAGGAAAGAGAGAATGAGAGTAAGAGGGTGGGTGGGTTGGAGAGAGAGGGTGGGGGAGAGGGAGGGAGGAGAGAGAGAGAGAGAGAGGAAAGAGAGAGAGAGAGAGAGAGAACGAATGAACGAACTTTATTTTACAAGGGTAGTGAATTAGGCAGTAGTGCCTTTCTTACATTCAGCCCTTGAGGCAAACTATTCAAATGTGGTAAGAGAGAGAGAGAGAGAGAGAGAGAGAGAGAGAGAGAGAGAGAGAGAGAGAGAGAGAGAGAGAGAGAGAGAGAGTTTATCAGGCACATGCTAAAGCAGAAAGACGGTTGATTGGATGGGTGAATGGACGGTTGGACAGACACATTAACACAGAGACAGATTTACTGGCTAAAAAGGACAGATGAGTTAGAATGATGAAAAAGGAAGGGTTTGCGTGAAGGTTTATGTATAAATGCAAAATCGGGCGCGAATATGCAGTCTCAAATTAATACTTACTGCCTGAGAAATAGTAATTATGTTCACACATCACGAGAGCGAGAGAGAGAGAGAGAGAGAGAGAGAGAGAGAAGAGATCAGACTGTTCTCTCATATAGGAGCACGTACGTTCGCTGTGCATGGCATGATTCCATATGATGAGTGTTGACTTCCAAACGTTAATGATGACATGATGATAGGCGTGAGCAAACAAGAAAATGTATATAGGGGAAAAGCCAATTAATTACCTGTCAAAATGAACCAAAAGGGAGCGAGACGTACATACCAATGCTGGACAGCTCAATCCAATGTCAAGTTCTGTTGTTTTCCCGCCCAAGAGGAGGTCCACAGTGTGCTGCAGCTGCGAGGCGCCGCCAGTCTCTAGCCCCTACCTTCACTGGGCAGCAAGGGATGTGTGGGATGGTGACAAGGACGGCAGTTTCATTTTGGGACTTGTGTTCAACTCTTGATCTTGGACATGAATGGGTTGCTACCCTGACCTTGTGGAAGACTTAGTTGCTTATAAGTATGTGACAAGTAGAAATGTTTGTCACCACAGGATACCTGGCATGAGGAAGTAATGAAAATCACAGAAATTCTACAGCAGGTTAGCTCTATGAAATGTGCATAGCAGTGCTTGGTTGAAATACTAGGTTTCACAAATGTTGTAGCATTTTCATGCTAACAGGTTGTTTTGTCATCCACAAGCTGCTCAATGGCTCCACCCATATCGCTGTAAGTATGCATATATGCATCCAGATTTTGCTGTGTCGGTTGTGACAGCCGATGGCTTGTATGTGCCCTTTTTATAACTGCCAAGATAATGCTGACTGCTGTCACCGCTCAGTTTTATTTAATTTAATTTTGGGTTTGTTTGGGTGACTTTATTTCAGGTGTGTTTTTTTGGGTAACAATTCTCTTGCCCAGCCTCCTACGTGATTCTTTAGAGGCATAGGGCTGGGGTTATAATTGCTTTACTTTGTTTTGTGGTTTTTGTGCACGTTTGAATTGGAGTTTGATGGGCTGTAGAGCTCCTTCTGTCCATCCCATTATTATGTTTTGCTGAGCACAGCTCTCTGTTTTAAGTGGTTGGATTTTCACGGGCTTATACTTTTCCGTGCATGTTGCACAGGCTTCGTCACCCTGATGGTGTGGTGCATGTCCCCTGTTGCACAAGATTTAGGTTTCTTTGGCGCAGGGACTTTTATAGATAATGACAGGTTTATTTCACTTGTGAGATAAGTAAGTTTAACATACAGAGCCAAAACCCTGCATGGGATAGACAGGAAAAATGTTGGACCACAGGTCCCGCGACTTTTCGGTTAGCGCCTGAAATGCTCTACCAGCTGAGCTACCATGGTCCGTGTTGTCTTCTCCTGTCTACACTGCCCTGTATCAGTGGCTGCTGTCTCGGTCTTATATGAGAAGTAAATTTTGGAACTAAGAGCTGTAAATCTCACTAATAGCCCGCTGTGCAATTAAAAAAAAATTGTTTTGCCTACATGGTTTTAAAGGTTTTAATGGTTTATTTGTAATAATTTTTTTTTGGTCGTTGTTCTCAGTTTTCTTTTCATTTAATGAGAGTTTAATATTGAAAGGTGTATATTTGTATTTCTGTATTGAATCAATGGTTTTATGTAAAATTCTGTTTGTGGCGTGTTAATTCTAAATGTGATTAGTGACTGAAGAAGGAATTGTGTTTTTGACTGTCGGTTGGTATGTCAAGCCAGCAACACCAACACCACCCTTGACAACTGCCATGTGTCTGTGTGAATGCAGACCTTCCACGTATGGCTCTGCCCCCCTGCCACTGTCTGGTGCAGTTCCATGTGGCCAATGGTGAGCTGTCCTGCCAGCTGTACCAGCGCTCTGCAGACATGGTGAGTGCTGACCATTGCCTCTGTGAGACAAATGATGGATCTGTCGTTGTAGTTGTCGGTGTCTGGAGTTCCTCATGTTCCCTGGAGAAGTGTCTTGTCCCACTGCACAGAAATGATGATGGATGATGTATTCCATGTCCCATTCGCCCTTTTCCATCTCTCACGGGCTGCTCCAGTTTTTCCCTTTCCATGACTGTCTACCCACACTTGTCTCCCTCCTACTATGTAGACTTTTGGGTTCTCTGTTTTTGCCAACAAGTTGCTGATGAAAATTCAGTGTTGAAATATTTGAATGCACCTATCTTTATCATGGGGTGGGGGTGGGTGGATGGGGGCTTTATCTTATTTTATCAATCATTCCATATGGAATGAATTTAACTAAGGGAGATGAGTGGGAGAGTTCACTCAGCAAGAGGGTGTGGAAGCTGACAGAATCCACTGAAGAGCTGCAATTGAGGGATGGACAGGCACGGTACTGGTCATTAGAAGTTTAAGTTCCCCTCTGAATCTTTCAATTCCAAACAAATGCATTATTTGTTTTTAACCTCAGGTCTAGAATACTGCAGCATAATTCGCCCATGACACTGCTTTGACTAGTGTTAGCCTGTATGGGGTTGTAATCTTTCCCGAGAGTGAAGATTGTTCCAATGCTAGCCTCTGTGCATCACATCTCTTGTCTTGTTAAGCGACATTCATGAAGTACCAGTGGACCTTTCAGGTGGCACACCACATCATGCACATGAGTGTAACAAACGAAACAGTTTGAGATTGTGCAGATGCAGGAGAGAGTTATTGAAAGGACCACTACTGTTACTGAAACTTGCCCACCTGAATGCCCCTGGGGCTGTTCTTGCTGCAGGGTTTGGGTGTGCCCTTCAACATCGCCAGTTACTCACTGCTGACCTGCATGATTGCCCATGTCACTGGCCTCAAGGTGGGTGTGCTGTCACTATTCAAAGAGACACACTGGAGTGCCACATGTGTGCGTGTTTGTGTATACATATACTTGCATGTGAATGCATGCATGGGTGTGTGTGCTTATGTGAGTGCTACAATGTGGGCATAATATGTGTGTGCCATCGACAGTGCATGCATAGACAGGGCTGGGATAGTTGAGGTTGCCTATGCGTGGAGACAAATATTTCAGTGTCATTGTTGACTAAGTATGGTGACTCCCGAACAGCATGCACAGAGTTAGAATTTCATGCAAAAAAGCTACTGTCATGTCATCCATCAATGGATATTACATAGTGCATTCAGACTGGAGTAACATAAAGTATAACTGATCTCATCAAAAGTAACCATATGGTTTGATCATGGAAACAAAACACAGCTGGAGCCACTTGCCTTCATAGGAGAAGCCTTTGATTAGTTGTGGCCATCTGTGTGGACGCTGGTAATGCATTGTCTTGGTGTGGCACCCAAGCTGTGACAAGCTGTTCAGCATGGACAGAAAGTCATGGGTTGCCGTGAAGTACACCCACACAAATGGTATTGTATGCTGTGCCTCGAAAGAAGGTTACACAGGGATCATCATCCAGCACCACTTGGATTTGTACAATCTACTCTAGAGTTCATGGGAAGGGAGGAGGGGGGGAAAACGCCAAGAAACTACAGGACTGCTAGGTTATCTGCATATGTAAGACAGGGTAGGACAGGCTGTAACTTTGGGGCTCCTTGTTTGTCCAAAAGTGGAATGGCATAATGTGGAACACTGTAGACACCAAGGTAGAGTATTCTGTGAGAGAGACAAAGCTCATTGTCACATTTCTCTTCTGTGCATTTCAGCCTGGTGACTTTGTCCATGCGATGGGCAATGCACATGTCTACGTCAACCATGAAGAGGCACTGCGGGAGCAGGTCAGTGGCATTTGTTATAATCTCATCTCCGTTGTTGACCCATTCCAGTACATCAGAGATGCTGAATGTACTCGAGTGATAACTTCTTCATTTATGTAGACTGAGACACTAAACCATAACCTCTGCCAAGTCTACCTTCTAATGGATAGCATCTTAGCTTTCTTGCAAGATGAATTTTGTTATCCCTCCTTGCACCGTGCCTCTGTTCTTCAAATTCAACACTGAAATTGATGCACTGTGGATGACGTGAATCGGAGTTCTTTGGAATAATATCCGAGGGAAATTCACACAGCTTTCTGAGGTTTTCACTTGATGTTGCTCAGTCATGTCTGCACTGCTTCCGTGTTCATCCAAGACTCCTGTTGCAGCTGACACGCCAGCCCCGGCCCTTCCCCAAGCTGAGGATCAAGCGACAGATCAGCAACATCGACGACTTCACTATGGCGGACTTGGAGCTGGAGGGCTACGAGCCCCACCCCAAGCTCAAGATGGAGATGGCGGTGTGAGGCCGTCATGGGAACTCAAGTATTCCAGCCATCTCTTCGTATGACATTTGACAAACATGACACCAGACAGTGCCATGTGTGATCTTCAGCAAGTATCTTGCTCTGCTCTGTGCCTGCTACATTGTCAATTGTTTCTTTGGATGCCCAAAGCAGCACAAGGGAAGGCATCATACACTGCCAGTACACAGAAATGCATTTAAACATCAGTGATGAAGATTAGATTTACCAGCAAATGACATACTTTTCATTATAGTCATAAGTCACTTAAGTTCACTGGTGTTACAATTGTATTTTCCCTCCAAGTTCTACACAAACATGTAGCAGACGATATAGAGTTTGATAATGCAAGAAGCAGGCTAGATGTACTGTTTTCCATTTTCTGTGCATGGGGTGACCAACTTAAGTGCTTATCCAGAAGCTGGCTCTATCATAAGGTTGCCGACTCAGTGGGGGGGGGGGGGGGGGGGGGGGGGAAGAGGATGTTCTTGAGTACCAAATGTTTAAAAGGAAAAAGCTAGCAGTTGTAAAATTGTGAGAAGGATATAAAATTTTAACTAGAAGAGCAACTTCCCAACCTGCTAGTACCATGTGCATCTGTCCAAGTGTAAAGTACGGTGGTGAGCATCTATCTTCCCGTCTAGACAACATGCCCACAGCTCATCCTAGCATGCCATCTGCTTGTGTACACTTTCTCTCCTGTAGTTGTCATTGCTCTGTCATTCTGCAGTCGCTGTGCTTGCAGCACAAGTGCTTGGTTGGAGTCGTGTGTTCAGGCATGTGTTCAGTCTTTTGCCTCCCCTGGGCTTGGAAAAGGAGAAGACTTAAGTTTGAGAAAACTGTTAAGACTCAACTTTGAGGCTGAAATTAAAATTGTAAATAGTTTCCAGATTAGTTATGAAGCTAGGGAGTCGCAGTCATCCTTTCTTGTGACCCTTGGCCTTTTAGAAGACGTACTTTTGTAAGTCACCACTGATGCAATGACCTTCATGGGGTGAAGAAGCAGCCCCAAAAGAATCTCCCTCCACCACCAATACTTTCTGCACTTCACATGGACTTTCTGGGTAGGGTTAGGGTTTTTCTGGTCTTTCTTTCAGTTTCCACTTTGAAATGCAAGGTGGCTGTTCTGTATAGTTTGCAAACATTGCAGCAGGCTGACATTTGTTGTCTTTAAAAATCATGTGCATATTTTCTGTTCAAAAAATAAACATGATGATGATATGTACAATGGATTCGTTTCATGTAGTTTGCTTATCTGGAGAATGCGACCTATGTCTGTAGGGTTTTATCTCCACTTCAAAGATTTTTCAACTTTGGCCTGAAGAAGGTGTAGGTAGTTGAAGTTTTCAGTGCACCTACCCACAAATCATCCGGCCCAACATTGCTCTGCAGTCATTTCCAAGTGTTACCATAATGCATGCTAAAGAGAGCTTTAGAAGTCTTTCCTCCCTCTCCAATGAAATAAGCACCTCCAGTGTTGTAACCCGTGAGAGCCCGTCACCCTCAGTGATAGATGTTGGAGTTTCAATGGCAAGGCAAACAGACTCCTAATGGGTTGCTAGATTTGACCCAACCAACATGTAAATCAAGTGGAGATCTTTCCAAACTTCCTAGTGTCATTTTCTCCAAATGTGAACTCCAGTGTCTCTAACAGCCTGTAACTCACCAACTATTGGTCAGTTTCAATGTGGGTTTTGTCATTGGAAAGAGCATTCAAGGCAGTTTCAGAATCAATGATTCGGAATTGACATAAGTGGAGATAAAGACTAAAAATGTTGTCACAAGTCACATACATTACACACACAGAACAGTGGTTTGTCAGTACAGGTAAGACTGCAGCTTAGACTTTGATGCACAAAGCCTTCAGCAACATGGGCAGACTGGGACCATCATGAAATACAGAGCTCAGTTCACTGCCGACTTGGTTCCATCCTGGGGCAGACGTAGTTTTACCTTGCTCTTCCTAATTAATGCATTAATGCGTTGGCGAAGTGTGGGTGAAGTCAGACAGCTGCAAAACTAGTGGACTTGCATGCAAGGTGACAACATGTATGAGAAGTTGGCTTTCATCCATGCATAATTTTCTGCAGCTCGATTTTCTAAAAGATATGAAACTGAATTCACGGAGATTGACTGCAGTAAGAAACGGTAAAGGCAACTTACTTTCATAAAACTAATTTTTCTTCCAACCCTCAACTCAGGTTGGGCATGTGTTATCAATGTGTATTTACTGTTCTGATCACCCTTTAGACACAGTGGCTTATGCTCATTTGGCAATCCGTTGGTGAGCTACTGAAAACCCTCATTGGTGTAAATCTTAGCTTCCATGATCATCACCACACATTTCAGGCATGCACTCTGACAGTGACTGGATACACAACTCAAGAACACTGAAATGTAAAGCCATCCAAAACTGTTTGTCACTGCCAAAAGGCAATGGGTTTCTTATAGGAAGGGATTGCCATATCAGGGGACAGTGTGGAAACTTGTGATGCCACACAGCGGCGGAACGTGAAATTCAAGCTAGCCTTACTCCGGCCTGCTTGAGGTATTTGCTGTGTAGCCCTTCTGGCTTGCATTCAATGAAGAAAAAATAAATAAACAAAATGAATGGCACCGTCCATTTACTCACACAATTGGGTAAAATAAATTTGTGATCACAAGCAAATCAATCCTTGAAATCATGGTTTTTCTTTCCCTGGTGAGATGCTGAAACAAGAGTCAGTAAGAAGGCAATTAATTAACATCTAATTAACATCTGCCTAGGTGACACCAAAGAGTCTCTTGACTCTAAATCATTGAATGATTCCACAGAACCACGAACAACCATAGACTAGCTAGGTACGGAACAATGATCGGATGAAATCAAGAACAACAAGGACACCCATCCCAATGGAGAAATTGCTGTGGATGACAACGTTCCACTACAACAAGGACTTGACTCTCACTGCAAGCCATGCAAGAGTTTCATCAAGTGGACTCCTGACCAACAGCTGTCAGAAAACAACATTCCACACTGGCACCATGTCTTCCGGGCCTGAACAGCTTCCAGGAGGAAGGTCAATCCACAGGGAGGTAAACCCACATGGAGGTAAACTCACACGAAGGTCAACCCACAGGAAGGTCAACTCACATGAAGGTCAACCCACAGGAAGGTCAACTCACATGAAGGTCAACCCACATGAAGGTCAACCCATGGGAGAAGGCAAGCTCTCCAGGCTGGTTTCAGCAGTTTTCTCAAGATTCACCACAAAGTACAAGCTGAAAATTTGCATGAAGCTGGGAGAGCATCTACTGCTACAGCATCCACATAGGAAGTAGGAGGTTGTCAAAAAGTTGTACACCAATAATACTAAAGGGATTATGAATAGTATTCAAATTCAATACATATATATGTCAACACCATAATGCTCATACTGTTACAAAACGGCACACAATTTCATGCACATACTTTTTTGTGGGTATATGAATCATCACTGCCAATTGCAGTCACTAAGATAATACTATCTATAAAAACATCAGCCTCCTTTACATATGTCATTCTGTTTTTCTAACCTTATGGAATGCTTCAGTTAGTCCAGTTATTTCAACATGTCTGCTTGGCTACTTGTGAATCAAATGGGAACAAAAAAAGATGTATCAGAATACATGCTAAGAGAGACGGATGCACATGTATTCTTCACTCCACCTCTTGGGGTCAGGGTATGACGAAGAGAAGAAAGCAAAAGCAAACAAGAAAAAAAGATTAAACCCAGTCATGCATTACCAGAGAATGAGAGCTGAGCAGAAGGGGAGTGCATTCATCCAAAGCATTAAAGGGGAGGGAGCATACAAACAAAGCATAAAGGGGGAGGGAGCATACAACCAAAGCATCAAGGGGGAGGGAGCATACAACCAAAGCATCAAGGGGGAGGGAGCATACAACCAAAGCATCAAGGGGGAGGGAGCATACAACCAAAGCATCAAGGGGAAGGGAGCATACAAACAAAGCATCAAGGGGGAGGGAGCATACAAACAGCATCAAGGGGGAGGAAGCATACAACCAAAGCATCAAGGGGAAGGGAGCATACAAACAAAGCATCAAGGGGAAGGGAGCATACAAACAAAGCATAAAGGGGGAGGGAGCCTACAAAAAAGCATCAAGGGGGAGGGAGCATACAAAGCATCAAGGGGGAGGGAGCATACAAAGCATCAAGGGGGAGGGAGCATACAAAGCATCAAGGGGGAGGGAGCATACAAAGCATCAAGGGGGAGGGAGCATACAAACAAAGCATCAAGGGGGAGGGAGCATACAAACAAAGCATCAAGGGGGAGGGAGCATACAAAGCATCAAGGGGGAGGGAGCATACATACAAAGCATAAAGGGGGAGGGAGCATACAAAGCATCAAGGGGGAGGGAGCATACAAACAGCATCAAGAGGGAGGGAGCATACAAACAAAGCATCAAGGGGGAGGGAGCATACAAACAGCATCAAGAGGGAGGGAGCATACAAACAAAGCATAAAGGGGGAGGGGGAGGGAGCATTCAACCAAAGCATAAAGGGGGAGGGGAAGGGAGCATCCAACCAAAGCATACAGAGGAAGGGAGCATACAACCAAAGCATACAGAGGAAGGGAGCATACAACCAAAGCATACAGAGGAAGGGAGCATACAACCAAAGCATACAGAGGAAGGGAGCATACAACCAAAGCACACAGAGGAAGGGAGCATACAACCAAAGCACACAGAGGAAGGGAGCATACAACCAAAGCATAGAGGAAGGGAGCATACAACCAAAGCACACAGAGGAAGGGAGCATACAACCAAAGCATACAGGGGAAGGGAGCATACAACCAAAGCATACAGGGGAGGGGAAGGGAGCACAGCAGGAGGACCTAGCACCTTTTCAGTGTGGAGACCTGCATGGACTGGGCGCCCGGTTCTAACACCTTGTCACAGCTCGCCAAGCAAGGCTCTTCTTTCCAGTGCCATCCAACACAACACACAGACATCTGAGTTTTCCTTCAGCATACGGAACAATTCTCAATGACTTCGCCTGCTCTTTCACAAACTCGTCTAACAACCAACTCCGTGGTTGCAATGGGGGAATAAGACTGTAACAAGTGAAGGAAACTGAGCTACTGCTTCCCTTGAATGATGAAGCTATACACATATTCAAGCAGGATGTGATGGATTTTCACTTAGATGTAGGAGGTGATTTAGAGAATATGCATGATCCGTATGTGAGGATCTACATCCATCATCTCTAAATTTTCTGACAACTTTCTGATCCCCCTTACTCAGATTACACAAGGCAAAAAAAATTGAGAGGGAGAGAAGGAAAAAAAAACTTCCATTGCAAATGTCACTCATCCACATCAAAATATTTACACTGTTCATGGTAAAGTTCTGTTATCTACCACTTGTGAGATCATTTCTCATTTCAGTCAGCATAACCCAAACACCAGTGCACGCAGCCACTCAGACGGGAAACCCTCTCTTGCCATGCAAGCCTTCAATGAAAAGAAAGAGTCTCTTGGATATCACAAAGTTTACAGTAACAGTGCACAGGTCAGGCTGTCACGAGCCCAAACTACAGGCACTGCACGACTCAACAAATGCTCCCCATCCACCATGCATGCACACAAGCAAGCAGCCAGGCAGTGCTACCAGGACAGCCACCGTCTGGCGTTAGGACATTTCCACATCCTCCGTGTGGTCACCATGGTGATGGGAGTCCTTGACTGAAGTCTGCAACAGAGAGGCATAATGACAAGCTGAGCTGCAGGGAGGTCTTGCTTGAAAGCAGTGCAGCAGAAGATGGACAGCCGAGAGTGCTGATGAAAGAGAGTAATCTACTCACATTGCATCAAGTCTAATATTCAGAACAGGTTAATTAAGCAGGTGTGCCTAAAAAGATGCAGTGCTGAAGTATACACAACTGTTCTGCTATGAAATGAATACTTGTGAGGCTGAAATACAAGCTGATGTGCTGGATAAGATGTGGCAGGTCAGCTGAGGTACTGCAAGTATGTAGCAGGTATACTCGTTTGTTCCAGCATCGGTCAGGGCCCTGACCTACTTGCCTCGTTCCAAGTGACTATCGTGTGAATTTTCTCGTCTAGTACGTTGTACAGATGTGTGTGTGTGTGTGTGTGTGGGGGGGGGATGATATGTGTGATGTTTGAGACTCCAGATTATGGGAGACAGGATGGTGTGATGCAGGGAGGGTGGTTGGAGGAGAAGGGATGGCAATGGGAAGTAAGAGATCACGGGGAAATGGGAGAAAGCAGATTAATTTGATGTTGTGTGTTTATATGTGATTAATTTGATGATATATGATGTTCATGTATGATTTCCCCTAGCACATTTCCTGTAAAGGAGAAAATAAAAGTTGGTCTATGGTCTATGGTCTACTGAATACAAGCAGCTCTGGCACTGGGAGTGGTGGAGCTGTGCGATGGAGGAGGTGTGGCTGTTGGGCTGAGATCTCGATTTGCAGCAAAAGAGTCAAAAGCCAGCAAAAGACCCATTGCAAATTATATGGAAAATTATTCAAAAACTGCACAAGCACCACAACAAAAAATATTCAACACAAATCAGTCAATATACATCAGTGGGTCTGGCACTTGGTGTGAGAGAGAGAGAGAGAGAGAGAGAGAGAGAGAGAGAGAGAGAGAGAGAGAGAGAGAGAGAGAGAGAGAGAGAGAGAGAGAGAGAGAGAGAGTCAGAGACAGAGACAGAGAGACAGACAGAGAGACAGAGAGACAGACAGAGAGACAGACACACACACTGTCTAGCATGGACCAACCATTAACATTTTTTAACATTTCAAGCACTTTTTTTATATCAGTCAGATACTATGTAACCAAAATTACACCAAATCACTTTGGTTTAACACTTAAAAGCAATTATTGATTTTTTAAATAAATTTTCAAAAATATGTGTCAAATGACGGTCAAAATTGTAGGTCTGTTTTGTTCCATCGCATGTTGGACAGTTGTATATCTGTGTTCCTAAAACACTCTCAAAATGCAACTCCAGAGCAAAGTTATCATTGTGCCTGTTCAAAACAACACTGTGGACATGATACACACATGCTCTTTGCATATGTGACCCATTTCTGGAAATCAGTCTTAACTCGCAATCATCGAAACAGCGCTACACAGCTCTGAAGGTGGTGGGGGTCTGCCTGGGCGAAATTGAGGTTTTCGTTTTATTGCATTCTCTAAACATTAATCTATAAAATGGTATAAGTTTTATGTCTTAAAAATGTATTTAAGTGCATTAAAAAATTATTAAAGTTATAATTGTGATAATTTAGAGCATTTTTATTTGCCAAAATCGACCAATTTTGACCCTGCCAAACAACACGTAACCCTTGCAGAACCTCAACACATCATATATCGGCTTAATCGTCATCATGCGGTCTTTCGCGCGCTTTCTTTCCTTTCTCTGTTTGACACAGTGAGTGAAAGCCACGAGGCTAAAACGTGCCGTACACATTCATTTGATTCTAACCAATCAGGGACCAGTACCCTAGAGTGGGAACCAATCAGAAAGCATCTTGCTATGAATGCTCGGCTATGCTTGTTTCCAAGGTCTTGTACTTGTCACCTCATTGGTTGAAAGCAGCCACGTGACCACTTCTACTGGCTGAAACTTTTCCGCTGTCGATTTTCTTCGAAGCATGGCGAACAACAAGCGACTTGCGACTTTGTTAAATTCTTGTACTGCAGGAAATCTGCCGTCTGCTGACCAAAGAGAACTCAGTGATCTGATCACAGAGTATTTTGTGTCCAGTTCCCACGAGGATGACAGTTCGGATAGCGATTTCCTTTCGGATTCTGAGTCCGAATCTGACGCGGCGGAGACTACTATTGTCGTATTGAGGAGACTGACAGTGATGGGGAGATCGATGCACCGTTGGTAAATGTCGAAGAAATGGCCAAAGGTGGGGAGGGGAATGTTTTGCCACTATGGAATTCGATAATGCAGCAGAAGAGGGATTGTTGGCCCGTGCACGAGTTCGATCATGCAAGGCGAATGGTAATGGTTGCAAGCAAATCAAGGTTCCGACTGCAGCAGCAGGAGACACACGGTTAGAACTTTGGTTATTTTGCGATTTCACATTGGTTTTCATACCTGGAAACTTTTTCTTGCTTCCGAGTGCCGTCTAAATAATGATACATATTTGTAAGACCATTATGTCTGTATCATGCTAGATTCATAAGTTTTGTGCCCAAATGTATACTGGTTAGTTGTAATTATACATTGTCAATTGCAATGCTCTTGAAAAGAATGGCAGCAAACAAAACACCAGTGGCTAACACAATTTTCGGTTTTTGCTTTTTCGGTGGTTGGTGGTGAGAAGTAGAGACTGTGGAAAGATCATCTTACAAGCTGGTGGTAAAGTGGCAAACATGTCCAATCATATCTCAGTGTGTCACCATGTAACTTAAGAAAATAAAAATAAAAAAAGAATGATGTGGATTTTTTTTTAGGGGTGGTGGGGGTGGTGGCAGGGTAACTTGCACTGGCATGCTCTCTACTATGTGAACCATTTTTCAGAAAAGGTGTGAAATCCCCTTCTCTTCTGCTGTGCAAAACACCAAGATGATTGGATAATTCTAAGACCCTGTTGCTAAGGAGAATGTGTGAGGATTGCATGCAAAACTTTGAGGTCCGTTTTCTCAAAACATGTCGCGACTGAGTTTTCAACTTCAAATCGCTATAACTTCCACAATTTTTTAGCTACCAGGTTCGTTTTGGTGTCAAATTAATCAGGAAACTCTGTAGAATTCACAAATATAAACATCTCAAGACTGGTTTGGTGGTGCGGGGTCACATATGTGGTGGTGCAGATAATCACCTACTGATTATTTTTCAAATTTCCATTACCATGATCATGAATGAAAGACTGAGAAATTGTTGTGACCAATGCAATCCAGAGAAGAAAATAATACAGACAAAAACCAAAGTACATTAATGTCATTAATTAAATAAAACTTCACTACTTTCACCATTATTCAAACTTCAACAACTTTAAACAAGAAGGGCAAAGCCCATACGACTCACATGCTTGACCTTCAGGTGACCTTCAAGGTCAAGGTCAAACAACTAAACCTAGCAATGACATCATACACTAAGAAATGCTTTACACATTTTTCCTACCAAAATACATGTGGCCTTGACCCAAGGTCAAGGTCATCCAAGGTCATGCAACACTGTTAATTCAAGACATAGGAAGTACAATGAGATATGGTCACTTTTAGTGGTTCACTACCCCATTTGGGTCACATTTCATAAGGGTTAAAGTGACCTTGACCTTGATGATATGTGAACAAATGTGTCTCATGATGAAAGTATAACATGTGCCCCACATAATTATTAAGTTTGAAACAGTTATCTTCCATAGTTCAGGGTCAAGGTCACTTCAAAATATGTATACAATCCAACTTTGAAGAGCTCCTGTGACCTTGACCTTGAAGCAAGGTCAATCAAACTGGTATCAAAAGATAGGGCTTGCTTTGCCCTATATACCATATATAGGTGAGGTATCTAATCTCAAAAACTTCAGAGAAAATTGGGAAAATGTGAAAAATGGCTGTTTCTTAAACATTTACGGCCCCTGTGACCTTGACCTTGAAGCAAGGTCAAATCACTATGTATGTTTTTGTACGCCTTGTCATCCTACACCATCATGCCAAATTGGGTGTTGATAGACTTAATAGTCTCCGAGAAAAATCCAACGTTAAAGTTTTTTATGGACAACAGGACGCCCCTACGCCAGGATGCCAGGATGGACGACATAGGTGACCTAGTATGAAAGTATAACATGTGTACTACAATGTTGTTAAGTTTGGAAGAGTTATCTTTCATAGTTCAGGGTCAAGGTCACTTCAAAATATGTATACGATTTAACTTTAAAGTGCTCCTGTGACCTTGACCTTGAAGCAAGGTCAAGTCACTATGTATGTTTTTGTACACTTTGTCATCCTACACCATCATGCCAAATTGGGTGTTGATAGACTTAATAGTCTCCGAGAAAAATCCAACGTTAAAGTTTTCTACGGACAACAGGACGCCCGGACGGCCGCCCGGACGGACAACACGGGTGACCTAGAATGAAAGTATAACATGTGTACTACAATGTTATGAAATTTGGAAGAGTTATCTTCCATAGTTCAGGGTCAAGGTCACTTCAAAATATGTATACAATCCAACTTTAAACACCTCCTGTGACCTTGACCTTGAAGCAAGGTCAATCAAACTGGTATCAAAAGATAGGGATTACTTTGCCCTATACACCATATATAGGTCAGGTATCCAATCTCAAAAACTTCAGAGAAAATTTGGAAAATGTGAAAAATGGCTGTTTTTTAGACAACATTTACAGCCCCTGCGACCTTGACCTTGAAGCAAGGTCAAGTCACTATGTATGTTTTATGATGCCTTGTCATCATACACCATCATGCCAAATTGGGTGTTGATAGACTTAATAGTCTCCGAGAAAAACCCAACATTAAAGTTTTTTACAGACGCCTGGACGCCCGGACGGACGAAACGGGTGAGTACATAGACTCACCTTTGCTTCGCATGTGAGTCAAAAACACTAATTTATATTCAATAGCAGGGCTTGATCTGCCCATGTTGATAAAGCTCGCAGCTACAGTCATACACTAATGGCATCAGTAGTCCTTGACATTGCAGTTTCTGCGTGGGACGTTCAAATGCATAAAATATGACCATGGAATTATCTCGAGTCATCATTAGCTCTTTTCCAATCATAGAAATGTGTTAAATCTGAATGATATACATATTTGAAATGTGTCACTAAATAGTTCTGTCTAATGTTGTCATACATTCTGATAGCCGACTGCTGACACTGCTGAGCAGGCAAAACTAGGCATTGAGCCGTAACCTATGGTGTAGGCGTGGCCGAACGAACTAGGTCACTCCAAAAGAACTAACTCGAGACTATTCAGCATCGCTTACTAACACCTGATCAGCAATACATGAACTGCCATTGCAATATATATCTCTGTAGCAGATTAACACTATCGAATTAAAGAGAGAAAATAGCTTCCTGAGCTTTGCAGGGGACTTTGCTCCGATGTCGAGCAGTTCAAAACAACAACAAAGATGGTGGTCGGTAAAAATTCAGATTTCTCCGTCATTACTTGGAAATGGCCCGGGTAGTCTGGTTAAAACTTTTTTAAAAGTAACTTAATGCGCATATTATGTTCTGAAATTTACAACATCGATAGACTGAATATTAGGGCACTTAAAATAGTTATTTTGGAGTGGTGCGGTGCTTCTGTAGCATTAAACCAGTTTTTAAAACTTTTACTTCATGCTACGTTTCGGTAAATTGGAAGCTGGTCTGCTCCTTATTTTGGTCCACTCCTCAGGCTATATCTTTTCTCTCAGCATTGGTAGCATTTTTAATCATTCAACCAATAAGAACGAAGCTTTCGCGCGTATTCAGACCCATCCAAATAGCAAAAGTTTTGATCCACAATGGGAGATAACCATTTTTTAACAAGAAGGGCAAAGCCCACATGACTCACATGCTGAGAGGATGTGAAAAATTGCTGTTTTTTAGACAACATTTATGGCCCCTGCGACCTTGACCTTGAAGCAAGGTCAAGTCACTATGTATGTTTTTTGAGGCCTTGTCATCATACACCATCATGTCAAACTGGGTGTTGATAGACTTAATAGTCTCCGAGAAAAATCCAACGTTAAAGTTTTTTACGGACGACAGGACGCCCGGATGGACGACATGGGTGAGTACCTGAGGGGAGTTCAGGAGGCTCAGCGATTCAAATCGCTGCTCAGCGCTGCACAGCGCTTGCGCCGTGAAACGGCTTGATCAGGACGCGTAGTGCTGCAAAGCGCTGCATGTGATTTGGAGCTTTGTAGCGCTGCGCGTCCTGAACAAGCCGTTTCACGGCGCAAGCGCTGTGCAGCGCTGAGAATCGCTGAGCTTCCTGAACTCCCCTATAGACTCACTTTTGCTTCGCATGTGAGTCAAAAATAGGAGTTACATCCCTTGTTGATCCATGCTACACATACATACACACGCACGGGGGGACAGAAGGATGCATGGGTGGTAGGAGGCAAAGGGGGCAGGAGGAGATCAGTGCAAGAGAAGGGTAGGTGTAACTGTAAGGGCGAGGAGGAATGCTGAGCTTTCCTCCCTACAGCAGCAATGGGAACAGAGACTCTGGGTTTTCTGGAGATATGTTTGGGGCAGTGAAGAGGAGAAGCTTTTGGGAGGAAGTGGAGGGGGAAAAGTGAAAGCTGTTCTACCTGGTGGAGCCATCTGGAGAGGGCCTCAGGACTGGAGGCATTGACAGGGGTGGAGGTGAGGGTAGGGCTGCCAGGCTGGCTGTTTGGGGTGGGGTTGTAGACAGGTGCCCCAGGCACACTTTCCCTGCCTCCAAAGGGGTTGGTGGGGTTGGTGGGCTGGCTGGGCGTGTTGTGGATGTAGCCCCCTCCTATTCTAGAGAGCTGCTGAGTAACCCCTAGGATGCCACCTTCATCCACTGTGATAATGGCCCAGATCACTTCTGCAACAGGACAACGAAATACTATCATTTCATCTCAGGCAAGTCATAAGTCGTGAGAAATTTCCTCTCAGTCTTTCCAGGTAGCCACAGAGACAAGTCTAACTTGTAGAATGAAGCACTTGCAGCTAGAAATGGCTTTTAACATAACAAAAACAACAAAGCCACATCAACATTCAAACTACCCTCATCTGTTTACCAGAGTGGGCATATGTGTATGGATGCCGGTGAGTGTGTTAGAGTGCAGTGGCAGAGACAGAGACAGAGTGAGAGAGAGAGAGAGAGAGAGAGAGAGAGAGAGAGAGAGAGAGAGAGAGAGAGAGAGAGAGAGAGAGAGAGAGAGAGAAACTGTGTGTGTGTGTGTGTGTGTGTGTGTGTGTGCGCATGTGTGTGTGCGTGTGTGTGTGTGTGTGTGTGTTTGTGTGCGTGTTCATGAGAGAGAAGTTGCATTCATTTTATTCTGAGGCTGGCAGTACTTTGAATTAACAATCATCACAGTTGCATAATAATTCAACACTGCAAACAGTCCCTCATACAACTTTAGTTCTGATTAGGTACAGCAGTGCATAAATGAGAGAGAGAGAGAGAGAGAGAGAGAGAGAGAGAGAGAGAGAGAGAGAGAGAGAGAGAGAGAGAGAGAGAGTCAGAGAGAGAGTCAGAGAGAGAGAGAGAGACAGACAGACAGACAGACAGACAGACAGACAGACAGACAGACAGACAGACAGACAGACAGACAGACAGACAGACAGACCGACAGACAGACAGACAGACAGACAGACAGACAGACAGACCAACCCAGTCCAGCCCAACGACAGATAAACTGAGTGTGCATGCGCACATATGTGTGTGTTTGTGTGTGTGTGTGTGCATGTGTGTGTGTGTGTGTGTGTGTGTATGTGTGTGAATGTGTCTGTGTAGGCAATATGTGCAGTCATTCATTAAAAAGTTGATAAGGCATCATACTTACATTTATTATTCAAATTGTTTTTGTCTAATTTTGAACACCTTTTGTGTTTGAGAGTGTATGACACTTAGATTTCCACCAACATTTCAGTCCATGGCCAGAAGCTTGAGACCAGCAACCAATTTAAAAACCTAGGGGATATCATCTCGGATAACAGATCACGACCATAAGTGCTCTCAAGAACTGCACAAACAATGACTGCACTCGCCAAACTGAGACCAATATGGAGGGTTGAAAATATCACCATGAAGTACAAGATTCGGCTTCTGTGTACACTGGTACTGTCCATCTTTCTGTATGCATGCAAAGCATGGACCCTCACAGCAGAGTTGCAAAGGAAAATGCAAGCAGTCTAGATGAGATGCTATCGAAACATCCTGGGCATCTCCTACCTGAACCACATTACCAACGAATGGATCCGGCAGACCATCCAGCAATACATAGGCCCACATGAAGACCTGCTCACTACAGTCAAGAGACGGAAGCTGAGATGGTACGGCCCCGTGACAAGATCTAATGGCCTTGCAAAAACAATCCTTCAAGGAACTGTCCAGGGGAGTGCAAGGAGAGGCAGACAGAAGAAAAAATGGGCGGACAACGTCACAGAGTGGACAGGCAAACCTTTCACTGAGACTCAGGCTCTCACTCACGACTGGGACAGGTGGAAGAAACTGGTATACAGCTCATCAAGGTGGCGCCCATACGACGACACAGGGAGTTATGGGCGCAAAAAGAAGAAGAAGAAGACACTTAGATAACTACTCCTGCTTGCATAGAACAGCACCATCAATGCAATGCCTGCAGGAATAAGTTAATGATACTTAAAGTCAATTTAACAGCATACAACTCTCTTTCATAACTGCATGTATATCATCACATCAATATGAACACACACACACACACACAACACACACACACACACACACACACACACACACATACACACACACACACACACACACATATACACACACAAAACACATATTCATACACACACACACACAAAACACACACACACACACACACACACACACACACACACACACAGACACACAGACACAAGCAACAAACACACACACACCACACACACACACACACACACCACACACACACACAACACACACACACACAACACACTCACACACACACACACAACACACAACACACACACACACACACACACACACACACAACACATGACACACACACACAACACACACACACATACACACACAACACACACATACATGCAACACACACACACACACACATACACACAAAACACACACATGCAAAACACACACACACACACACACACACACACACACACACACACACACACAACACACACACCTGAGGCAATCACATCAGGCTACTCACCTCCGAAGTACAAGCCTGTGGGAGTGCTCATGCGCCACTGCCCATGGTAGACACCGGTGCTGGAGGGGCTGGTCATTTCCACGCTGACATCAGCGCACTGTCCAGGAAGCAGGGCCTCCACCATGACCCGTTCCACCAGACTCAGGTTTTCTCCACTGCAGAACTTGAGGCAGCACCCTGGTGGCCAGTTCTCTGTCCCTGAAGCACACCAACGTCCCCCACTGTACTTGTTTGCAGCAACCTCAGCAGTTTAGGGTCAATGCAAGACTGCAGTGCAGCACTGCTGTGGCAGCCTGCAGCAACCTCAGCAGTTCAGGGTCCATGCAAGACTGCGGTGCAGCACTGCTGTGGCAGCCTGCAGCAACCCTGAAAATCCCTTGCAATGCATCACTGGCAGTCAGCACTGCCTTGCAATACATTCCATGAACAATATGCAGTTCCTTCCCTTTTATTTTTGTTTCACTAAATCTAAACAGAATCAGCACCAAAAATGTTTCTTTAGTTTAAGTGTCGCTTGTATACATGCTGCTTTTAAAGAAAACCTTTTTTTGTCCTGATTCTACTGATCAAGGTTGCCAGCAGTGTTTATTTAAGAATCCAGGTTTCAAGACCAAGCATAAAACCTTACATTTACCTGGAATAAATTGTCTTCAAGTGTTAAGTAATTGCACAGTGTATTGAGCATGTTACTAAAGGAAACATTATATTAAATTCCCCTTTCAGGATCCTACAACATTCTCTTGGTAAATGCACTTGGACGCTCACTGGGAGTTTGCAGGTTTGATCTCTAGTTGAGAAACTCCAATTGTTCTCTTTATCCCCTGCTGAGTTTAGCTTTGTATTATGAACCTTCTTTGTCTTAACTTGAATTCAGTTTGCCTCCATGTGCAGAGCCTGCCATTAGGGAAAATCTGACATCTGATGTCCTCTTTACTTGGAGCAGTCTTTCACTTTCTTGGCCTCTGGACAGCCAGTGGCTGCATGATACACCCACATGACTCCTCTTTTAGGATAGAATCTGGAAAACCTTATGCCCAGTCTGTGAATAGACAGCAGGGAATTTTAAATCTATTTCTTTTTAAACAGGCTCCCCACCTCACTTTTCACCTTTCTCAGCAAGGTGAGTGAGTGAGTGAGTGGGTGAGTGAGTAGGTGAGTGGGTGAGTGGGTGGGTAGGAGCGAGTGAGTGAGCAAGTGAGTGAGTGAGCAAGTGTGTGTGTGTGTGTGTGTGTGTGTGTGTGTGTGTAATGACAAATCAGCAGAACACACAAAATAAACACTGTATCTGACAATATACTGTATATGCTCAATTGTCATTATGGTGGAGAGACATTAACTCACATTAGGGACTGGTCTAACAGAGAAGCTGGAAATTCACAGACTGACTAAAAGGTTTGCTGGAGAAGAAATCATTTTGGTGCATCAGGTCGGCTTTGACTGTGTAGAATCAACAAGCTAATGCATTTATTCACACATTAACTGTCGATAAAACAGATTCTGAAAACAAATGGCACTGAATTTTAATAATTTCTTTCTGGCAATCAAAAAGCCAATGTCATGCTGAGTATCATCAGTCCCAACAATTCAATACTGATATCCCATGCATCAAGAGCTGTTCAGGTGCTGAAAAATTACATTACTTATAAATATTTCCTCATGCTCTCAAAAGAAGTGAAAAGAATTTGTCAGGTTGTTTAAAACTTCATTTTTTTCATTACCTGACACTTTACCACACATACGACTATAGTACTAATTCCAAACAAATATACACATAATTTGAAGAAAATAAAATAATCTAATCCTCCCAACAATCCATAAAATGTCATATTTCTTACAGGCTGAAAGCAAAGACATCATAGAATTTGCTATATGCCATGTTTTGTCTCAGACACAGGGAGCCTTCCACAGTTGGGGTAACTTTTCTTAGGGTAATAAAGGGAGGGAATTCTGTACTTATTCGCGACCTTACTGGGGTATGAACGCCAAGGAAGAAACGAAAGAGCGGGAATCCCGTTTGTGCACACGTGTTTCATGTTGCAGGGCATGTTTTCAACGAAAGAACTACCTGTATTTTGAATCCTCCATGTTTTGATGAACTTGGTGTTTGGTGAAACCGATTCACCTTCGCCAATGGTCACATCTTTGACGAAACTCATCGTAGGCAGATTGTATGTGGGCTGGTGAAGATCATAGTAAGCTCCGATAGCTTGCTGCAGGTTCCTGAAGAAAGCAATATCAACATAATTTCATACCATCCTCTCAATATGGAGACAACCCCCTACCCACTCACTGTGAGTCGATACGAATACTTTTATCATCTTACACCAACTACCAACACGGCAATAGTCCAACGCGCCAAAACACCAGGACGTCAGGGTTCGGAGAAGCAGGCTAGTACTGCATCAAATCAAAAGAACTACACTTATCCTGTGTGATCAACACAGTCACCTGTGCACCGATTAACAAGAAGTCAGTAAGCCAAATCTTGTTTACAAACAAACCGACATGTTGATTATCGTCTTCTCGAAGTGCGCAGCACTGTGACCCAGTAATCTGGGCTAAAATGAACGAAACCACACAGGCTGAAATCAAAGAAAATATCTATTCACGAACTACTGGAATGATTTAGGGTAAAAATCAACAAATGTACCGTAACGTAACCATCGACTTACCAGTTGGTCATGTCCAAGTAAAACTCGCATCCTGACGGACTGAGGGCATTTCCAAGAAGCTTTTGGAATTCAGAGATGAGGACGTCTCTGTCTGTTGTGCCCATAGAACTGAACTGCTGAAGCAGTCTTCCGTCTAGATCATTGTCGATGTCCATTCTGGCGCTCAGAGCGATCGAAAACTGATAAAAATACTCTCACGATTGCTGCCTAAGCAGGCATAGCCCATCGTACAATCATTCCGTGCGGAGCTACGGGTGATGGTCGTTTTATGACGCCACTTCCGACGGAATCATCTGAAGATGCCGAGGACCAAAAAAAAAATCCCCTTACATCTATTCCGCTTCACTCTTGAGCTCCCGGCATCTCTAAACTCATGGTGCCATTGGTATATATATATGGTATAAAAATCCATTCGTTTTGATGGTACGGGGCAGCTGTGTACTAATGTTAACTCTTGGGTCGCTAGTGGAGGTTAGTTATGCTTCAAAACAATGATCAAATATGTGCCAAACCAAGTATTTTCGTAACTTTGGATAGACAGATGGTAAGTGCTCGTAAACGGAATGTCGTTCTCCAGTGGCCGCCGATGCAGGTTAAGAATGGGAACAGCAAATTATATAATTGTGTGTTCCTTGCAGGATTTACGTTCACGTGAGAGGATATTCCTGCCTGCAACTTATGAGCAGAGTATTATTATCAGTTATTACTATTAGAGGGAAGAGGGATTTAGTGACCACCTTATGTGAATTTTCTCAATAAAATAAAGTGCATTATATTTAAGATGATTAGAATATGCCTGTGCATTCCTTCTCTTCATACCGTTATACATGTATTGACTACAATTAACGTACGTACCTTTTTGTGTGTTTTTGTTTTTGTTTTTGGTATTGTTTTTTTTTTGTTTAAAAAAAAAAATAAATATATTGTACGTGTGTGTAATTTGTATATAAATTATATATTTTTAATAGCAAAAGCCACTAATAACCCCGCTTTCGAGGCATGAGTAATCATCCTATTTGGCAGTAGTGACCATGCACTTGGAGAAGCAGAGATAAAAAGAATCACATCAGATACAAATCGAAAGTACATCATCAGATGACAAAATGGCTGCAGACGGAAAATAAATGTCCACCATCTTTGAGGATATGTAAGCGAGGCCACTTGCTTTCACATGATAGTAAAAGAGATATGTGTCTGTCTTAATTTTTAATAGGAATTATAATATCGGTCGATGGTGGCCACAAATGAATTCAAACATGAAAACATTGTAATTACCATAATAAATCATCGAGAATATTGATACATTTATGATTTGTGCACAGTCATCAAAACGATTTGTAAACAAAGCGTATTGAGAGATGGAGTGTCCTGAAATCGTAGCTGTCAGATGTGCACAATTGAAGTGTGATCTAATGTATAATGTAAACCTGTAATGGTAGCCGCGATTGCTGTCTAGTTCGGGACTGAATACACAGTACCGATTGCCTGACGTGGCGAGGATGAAAAATGCACACAATCAGTATGAGATCAGAATGTTTACTTTGTAAACAACTCGATGCGCGATCGATCGACTTACCCTTACTTTTCGAGGAATAAAGAATGGTCGATGATGGCAAACAATGGCAGTTAATGACGAAAAAAGTTTCCTTACTATAACAAATCATTGAGATTATTGAGAATGGATAAAATTTACATATAGAGTTTATGCACAATCACTAAGACGATTTGTAAACAAAACGTGGTGAGAGGTTTCGAGTGTCCCGACACCATAGCTGTCCGACGTGCACAGTCGAAGCGTGATCAGAAGTATGATGTAAAGCTGTGATGGTAGCCGATTACTGACGCTGAAATGGTCGTTATGGGCAACATTTCCGGACACAGTACCCGGGGTACTCTGTCCGATAATTTATGAGCTTTTTAAAGCCACACCACCTTCATTTGATTTTCGTTTTTTGGCACCAAAGTCATCTTCATCCATGCACAAACCATCCCATAAAAAATGAAACTTATAAATTTTACCGAAGTATTTCAAAATCATTTTTTAATAAATCGGACAGAGTACCCCGGGTACAGTGTCCGGAAATGTTGCCCATAACGACCATTTCAGCATTACTGACTAGTTCTGGTCGAATACAGTTTTGATCGCCTGAAGTGGCGAGGATGAAAAATCCACGTCGTCGGTGTGAGATGACAACGTTCACTGACTCGATGAGTGATCGATCGACTGGCATGGAATGCTTCGTTGTTCTCTTTTATTTCACATGATCATGCTGAGATGGTAAGTGGGCTATTCCAACAAAAGAATACCTAGGTCAGAGTTGATTGATACATTTTTAATAAACTTGGCCTGTTATTGGTGATGTCGGTGTGATAAGGTGCACCTATCACCAAGTGAATTGTACATTTACTGTGTTCATCCTCTATTGAAATATCCTTGCTTCTGTCTCTTCCCACCCCCTCCCGATCCTGTGTGCAATGCAAGCTGACCAGGTGACCACTCTGAGACCCCTTCTCTGCTGTGGTCTGATGGTTGTTGCAGCTGCTCCTGTCAGTCACTTGTTACATTAGCGTGACCCGAGGCTATTCAAGTGTTCCCCCACTCTGGCATCTGAATTGTAACATTTTGACTATAAATCTTATGTTTTCGTTCAAGTAAGACAACTACTTGCAACGGCATGTGATTCATTCAACAGACTGTTATGCTGAATGAGGCAACATTTGTAAGAAGTAATTTCAAAGCGAATTAAATTAAGTAATCTCTATTTTCTTCCAAATTGAAGCACGAATCCAGGAACCAGGGTTAGGATCTGGGAAATAATACACCCCTGGTTCCTGTGAGGTCCGTGCATTCCCTTCTTAAGGGTGTATGGCACACGAGAGACGAGAGAGACTACTCCCACCACAGTCTTGGGTTGGTCCAGGCCATTTTCATCAGGCCTCGGACCAGCCAGGAGCTCCTGTACCCATGGGTTAATAAAGTTGTGGAAAGCAGCTACGACTTGTCTCATTCCTGTGCCCTTATACCATCAAGCCTCGAGCTCCTCACCGCTCGTAACCTTACCACTGGCTTTCATCTCCATCTTCACATTTGGCGCTGCGAGCAGGATGAGACCTCATGCTGTTACTAAAACTACCATCGGAGCCTGACGCTTTCCATGGAGGAAACAACTAAGAACTACTACCTTCATTTTGCCATCGGATGCCTCAGCTTGAAGTATCCGCCAACTCTGCCACTCTCCAGACTTGGCCTCAACCTCCGCCTCACTGACAGGAAATATGATCAGTGCCACATTCAATGCATGGCCTCCTCTGTAACCTGCCACCTGCCACCGATTCCTCATCAGCGCTGGAGCATCCCTGCCGGGATATCGCTGTTAAAGCTGCCTCTACAGGGGCACCCGTCCAACCTGCCTTTGATGTGACTGGAACCACAAGCCAAGCCCCTTCACCAGAGGATAGCAGACGCCTTCCATGGAACACTAGAACATCGGCTGGCATTCCGCACACCCACTTCCAAAACTCTTTCCCACAATAGACCATGCAACCACCAAAGAAAAACACAATACGACCGGATGTATAAAACACCGGATGTATGAAAGTCTGGATGTATGAAAGGGGCAGGCAGGGTCCCGGCAGAAGCTATTCTTTGTTATTGTTAAAATTTTCCGGTTGTATGAAAATCGGATGTATAAAAGTCCGGTTGTATGAAAGCAAATCTCTGGTCCCGAGCAGCACAAATGTGTTGTTGCAAGACCGGTTGTAAGAACACGACAGTAGACCCAAGTCAGCAAAGTGTAGTGAGAGTAATTCCCTTCCATAGCGACTCGAACTTACAAAATGGCGGACCCGCACAGCAAAGCAAAAGTTACAAGCAAACGTAGAGTGTTGACANNNATCCTCATCAGTAAAAGCACTCAGCGGGTTTCTGGGTGTATCGGTCCAAAAGATTATGCAGACGGGATTGGTTGCCTTACTCGCACAATGAAGTATAATTGTTGCTGTTGTATTCAAAGTCCTTATTATTAGTAGAGTTCACAATATTACACTCTTGTGATTCGATTGTTACCGCATACAAGTTTTACATTATGGGAAATCGATGTTTAGAAAATGAATTGACGAAAAGATGGCTGCCAGTATCCGAGTGTTTCACAACAAGCGGAGGAATACACTGAACGATGTGGTATGCTTGGACACCACGTAAACGGGCAGAAAGAAGCGGCTCATGAATAAGGCTGAAATGGTCGAAGTCGGTGGTTATTCTGACCTTTGACCGCACCCGCCACTCCGCCTGACTGACTTCGCACGCCCGGGGAGTTATGCTAAGATCCGGCCACGTTAATATATCTGCGTTTTGTGACAAACGTCTTGCTCGGTGGTACTGTACTCCATGCACCTTAACGGTCCGCGTGATTCGGGTGTAATCTTAAGCTAAACGACGTTTATTGGCAGTATTACACCCGAATCACGCGGAGCACAAAATTTGCGCAGCTGAGTGCGAGCTGAGTGCGAAATCTGGGTCACGTGGCGGCGTCTATTTTCAAGGCTCGTGATTGGCTGACTCAAAGCCACTTCATTCTGCCCATTTTCACCCTCGGAATGGAAGAATTAAGGCTAAGACGTGACCAACCCGCTGCTGAGACTATATTCACTATAGTCTCAACCACGCTGAATGGGATGTCAGGTGAGGAGAGCTCTGGGACTGCTTGGTCGTGACTCTGGCACACCTGTGCGCCCAACGCTACAGCAAATGATTTTGCAAATGCGAGATCTCTTAAAGTAGCCGCAACCAAATCAGCGAAAGTGTTCAACATTAATAGTTGCATTATAAAGAGAGCAGGTGCACATCACACATTTTCATCAGTGCTCCATGGAATATTTTAGATGCAATTAGGCATGAAAATACTTTTCCCTATACTTTTTTTAGCTATCCATAAAGTCCAAAATGCATCCAACAGGATTTGAAAAAGGATTTTTTTGATAGTATATTTTAAAACATATAAGTAAAATACTAAAGGTTTTAATTTTTGGCGTGTGTGTGTGTGTGTGTGTGTGTGTGTGTGTGTGTGTGTGTTGTATTTGTGTGTGTGTGTGTGTGTGTGTGTGTGTGTGTGTGTGTGTGTGTGTGTGTGTGTGTGTGTGTGTGTGTGTATAAAACTTAATGAATTGTTAATAGCAGAAACGCTCTGAGTAGAACTTAATCGAGCATGTGTGTGTGGTGTCAAGAAAAAGGATATTCACTAACAAACATACGTAGAATTTTCAAATATGCCTTGACATTTCTTTTAATATAAAGGATGACTTGATGAATTCAACGTCTAATGCCAAGACTGAAAAATGTGTCCGAGTCACAGACTGCTCCATTTAACTGAGCCTGGTTTCAAGTGATAAAGAATTCACTGCAGTTTCGAGCAGCTGCCAGAGAAAAACGACCATGCAGACAGACTGGACGCGTAGATCTTCAGAAACAATCAGCAGTTCCACGAAGGGCATCTCAACTCGTCACCGGTTTACAGCTACAAGAATGGTTGTACACACCAGTGCTTTATTCCATTGGCACACGGGACCCGCTTACTCCATGACTTCCTACCAGGTTTTTGTCTGAAGGACCGAAACGGTGGTTGAGGTGGGCTGCATGGCAACATGTCTTCCCAGAAACAGGGACATGTTCTGCCAGTGCGTTAGAGCACGGAATTCTCTACGACTGCTTGCTTGGGCAAGAGCGAGAGTTGCGAGTTCTAACAGCTTACTTTCCTGGTGACTTTCCGCCTCGATGGGAATGGTGTGCATGGCTGGGCTTGATGACCTCTCCATCTCTGAATCGCGTGACGTTCTCTCCACAGGCAGCTGAAGCGTATCATCAGAATTATGTCACTTCAACCAGTTCTAATAAATCATACAGTAACACACAACCCCCATTTGAGAAATCATTTTAAGAGAGTAAGCCTGTGCATAAATAATTGTATAAGGACCCTCTATCTGCCTGTGTGTTTTTCATTTTCTCTCTGTATCTGTCTCTGAGAGTCTATCTGTCCACCAATCTTTGCGTCCA
Organism: Theodoxus fluviatilis; assembly: GCA_034096865.1. NCBI lineage: Eukaryota > Metazoa > Mollusca > Gastropoda > Cycloneritida > Neritidae > Theodoxus > Theodoxus fluviatilis. The sequence goes on from JAWQFJ010002853.1 coordinate 28,434, forward strand.
TCCTTTTGTCTGCCCGCCTGCCTCAGAGTGTGTTTGAATGTCTGTGTATTTGCCTGTCTGTGTGTCTGTCTGTCTATGTGTCTGTCTGCCTATGTGTCTGTCTGTCTATGTGTCTGTCTGTCTATGTGTCTGTCTGTCTATGTGTCTGTCTCTTTGCCTACCCGTGTGACTGTCTCTGTATGTGTATCTGTATCTCTGTCTCTCTTGTCTGCCTCTCTGTGTGACTATATCTGTGCGTATATTTGTATCTCTTTCTCTTTGTCTGCCTGTCTGTGCGTCTTCTCTGTCTCTATATATATGTTTGTCTGTTGGTATGTCTTTGTGTCTTTCTGTGAGTCTATGTGTGTGTGTGTGTGTGTGTGTGTGTGTGTGTGTGCGTGCGTGTATGTGTGTCTGTGTGTGCGCGTGCGTGCGTGCATGCCCGCGCGCGCGTATGTGTCTGTCGGTCCGTCCGTCCGTTTATGTCTGAAAGTATGTGTGTGTGTGTGTGTGTGTGTGTGTGTGTGAGTGTATGTGTGTGTGCGTGTGCACGCGCGAGCGCGCGCACGTGTGTGTGTGTGCATGTGTGTGTCTGCCCACCCCTCCGTCTGTTTGTGTGTGTGTGTGTGTGTGTGTGTGTGTGTGTGTGTGTGTGTGTGCGTGTTTGTGTGTGTGTGTGTGTGTGTGTGTGTGTGTGTGTGTGTGTGTTTATAATGGGATGCATTTATCATATTCAGGTTGGGAATAAACGAACTGTGTTATAATGTAAGGTGGCTTAGAAAAAAAGTTGGGCGATCATGTCCATTCTGTACTGTAGAAGTAGAAAACAAGAACATTTTTAAATTCATTGCCCTACATATACTTCTCTTAGGGAGCAGTACATAGCAAAGTATATTAATCCCAGCAGGGGTGGGTACCTATACCTGGTTGACGGACAAGATACGTGGAAAACTAGAGCTTTAGCGCTGCACATACATTATTCTATGAAATTAAGAAATCTGTCTTTCAGTGATAATTAGACAGGTGTTGTCTCTTCACAATACAGTCTATAAGTGTGTAGGGTGATCGGCAGCAGGGTGCAGGGTGACACGAATTGAGTTGTGTACATGTTAAATAACTTGTACTTTAATATTATAATCGCTCGTACACCTCCTAAGTGACAAGTGTTTAAAAACTGTACATATTTTTCTTATCAGTTTGGGCTCTGTGAGATATGTTTTTGACATAGCACTGACTCTAACAGAAACATACTGTGATTCAACCAGTTTTGATGATGAACAAGTTTTTTTTAAAGTTGTGAGATGCTAAAAGTGTCAATATTAATGTACTGTTTTATGTAATTCTGTACATAACATGTCTTAATTGTCTGATGGATCGTCGGCCTAAGTAAACAATCTATCTCTCTCTAGCTCTCTCTCTCCGTCTCTCCGTCTCTCTCTCTCTATCTCTCTCTCTCTCTCTCCGTCTCCGTCTCTCTCTCTCCGTCTCCGTCTCTCTCTCTCCCTCTCTCTCTCTCCCTCTCTCTCTCTCTCTCTCTCTCTACGCCTCCGTCTCTCTCTCTCTCTCTCTCTCTCTCTCTCTCTCTGTCTCTCTCTGTCTCTCTCTGTCTCTGTCTCTGTCTCTCGCTGTCTTTCTCTCTCTCTCAACTCCCATATTCCAGACAATAAGAACTGGCCCAGTACAGTGAAAGATACCTTATGTAAGCTGGGATATACGTATGTGTATAAATGGACGAGTGGGGAACGAGAATACTATGGGACTGCCACCGCCAGTCATGGGACGCCTGCAACTAAAATAACCAAAGGTACATAGCGTACTCTACTTTTAAGGATACGTTTGGTCTCGAAATATATTTTAGTTTTTTTACCATCAGAAAGTTTCGTGATACCTTCATCCGTTTTCGGTTAGAAATTAATGATCTAAGAGTTAACCAACGTTACGATAACAACGACAGGATAAATCTCATGTGTCTATTCTGTTGCTTGGTGGAAAACGAACGACATTTTATGTTTGATTGTCTTGCACAAGACGAACTTAGGGAGAGTATATTGCACGTTATATACAATAAAGTTCAAATGGGCGTTGTTTTTTTCTAAACGGATCAAACACCCGGAAAACAAAGACCGTGTCAATGTATATTTGTCCTTCCCTGAAACTTAGAGTGACGTACGTAGGCTAGATTCCATTCCATCCTGACTTATACGTTCTTGAGAAGATATGTTATTTAAGTTGTTCATATGTGTATATTCCTACGTTGATGGGTCTTCCGCAAATAAACAATCAATCAATCAGTCAAACCCCCCCCCCCCCCCCCCCCCTCTCTCTCTCTCTCTCTCTCTCTCTCTCTCTCTCTCTCGCTCGCTCACTTGCTCGCTCGCTCGCTCGCCACTCGCGCGCATACATACACACAAACACGCACACTCACATGTACACCAGCCCACACGTCAGGGGATACATGCGAGCAATTATCTTAGGAGGACTATTCTAATCAAAATGCTTGAGAAGGGGAACCTTAAGAAAGGCTGTATACATTGTACACTTCCAGTAGGTTTTTCCCCTTCCCAGCGTTTTGCAAATGTGACGTTCTCTTACTTCTGCAACCCCCACCTCCTCCCCCACATAATGTACGTCTTTCTATCATGATTCGTGGTAACTTTTTGTTCATAATTTGGTCGGCGCTGCCCAAGGGAACTGCATCAGCTGGGTGTCCCGATATTAATTTTTACCTCCTGGTTCGTGATGGGGACGTTGCGGTAGACAGGTTGGCTAGGCGAGGGCACGTGGTATGAGGATCCTGAAGAGAAATATCAGTACATCAGGAATTTCAGGCACTCTTCTTTCATTGGGAAAAACGAAGAGATCAAAGACAGTTATCAGTTCTGTAGGAAAAGTTAGGGGGTCTATAGAAAACAGTCTGTCTGGGTGTCTCCTAAAGGCTCCAGAACCGGAACATCTACAATGAATTCGAGCTCAGATTTGAACCAGCTTTTCTCAGAGAAAGTTTAACGTACTTTAATGATTTTAAAATGAATTTTGTCCTTGTTGTTGTTGTTGTTTATTTAACACACGAAACTTTTTTAAAACACAACAGTATTTTAACTGTGACGTCATCCGCGAGGGAAGGAAAACAGGGATGTTGTTATGATACAAAGCCAGGCAGGGTTTCTTTTGTGGTTTTTTGTAATTTTTTTAAGGAAAAGACACAAGAAGAGGATGACACATGGGGGTAGAAAGGGAGGGAGGGAGGGTACGGGAAAGAGGAGGGTGTGAGTCATAAAGGCAGGTCATGTTGAAGGCCGGGTGTAATATATTCCATATTAAAACGAACATACGCCTAACAACAAAATGAGAAAAAGAAAACTTGAAAACACTTGAATGTCTGCGTGGAAACAGGAGAAGAGTGGCGCCCTCGATTTTTGTGGTGGGTAAAACACACGCGCGCGCGAACACGCACACGCACACGCACACGCACACACACACACACACACACACACACACACACACACACACACACACACTGGAAAACGCCTGTGGTAATCGTAGCAGTTGCTATAGAAAATCGTAGGAGAGCACCAAGACGCTACGTTGCTGTCTTCCAAGGCACTGACACGAACGCCTCCTAGGTGTGCTTGAAGAGATGTCTGACAGGTTCCAGTTCTACAAACGCTTTCTCATATATATTTTTTTACAGAGCTGTTGAAAAGACTCCTTCGTAGAGTGCTTGGAACGTTTCCTTCATAGAGTTGGTGAAACGACTTCACAGACTTGGTGAAACTACTACCCAATGGAGTTGGTGAAATGACCCATTCATAGAGTTTGTGAAATATCTCCTTCACAGAGTTGGTGAAACGTCTCCTTCACAGAGTTGGTGAAACGCCTCTTTCATAGAGTTGGTGAAATATCTCCTTCACAGAGTTGGTGAAACGTCTCCTTCACAGAGTTGATGAAGAGACTCTTTCACAGGGCTGGTGAAACGACCACTTCTTAGAGTTGGTGAAACGACTTTTCATAGAGCTGGTGAAATCACTTCTCTGTAGATTTGATGTAAAACTCCTCAAAACGTTGGGGAAATCACTCTATCTCCCATAGAGTTGGTGGAATCACCCTCTGTCAAGTTAGTGCAACCACTCTTTGTGGGAATGATGAAGAAAGTCTCCATTGAGCGGATGAAATAACTCCTCTGTAGTAATGGTAAAAATCATTCCTCTGTAGTGTTGGTGAAATAAATCCCTTCTCTGCGAAGATAGTGAAACTCTGGAGCTGATGAAAGCATTCATTTGTAGAGTTAATGAAAAGTTTGTGTATACAGTCGATGAAATCACTCCTCCATGGAGTTAATGGAAACTCCCTCATAGAGTTGAAAAAATTACTTCTCTGTAGAGTTAATTAATAACAAGAAGGGCAAAGCCCATACGACTCACATTTTTGACCTTGACCTTTATATGACCTTGACCTTCAGGTGACCTTCAAGGTCAAGGTCAAACAACTAAACCTACCAATGACATCATACACTAAGAAATGCTTTACATATTTTTCCTACCAAAATATATGTGTCCTTGACCCAAGGTCAAGGTCATCCAAGGTCATGCAACACAAAGCTGTTAATTCAAGACATAGGAAGCACAATGGTGCTTATTGGCACTTTCTACCATGAGATATGGTCACTTTTAGTGGTTCACTACCCCATTTTGGTCACATTTCATAAGGGCCAAAGTGACCTTGACCTTGATGATATGTGACCAAATGTGTCTCATGATGAAAGTATAACATGTGCTTCACATAATTATTAAGTTTGAAACAGTTATCTTCCATAGTTCAGGGTCAAGGTCACTTCAAAATATGTATACAATCCAGCTTTGAAGAGCTTCTGTGACCTTGACCTTGAAGCAAGGTCAACCAAACTGGTATCAAAAGATAGGGATTACTTTTCCCTATATACCATATATAGGTCAGGCATCCAATCTCTAAAATTCAGAGAAAATTGAGAAAATGTGAAAAATGACTGTTTTTTACACAACATTTATGGCCCTTGCGACCTTGACCTTGAAGCAAGGAGAAGTCACTATGTATGTTTTTTGAGGCCTTGTCATCATACACCATCATGCCACATTTGGTATTGATAGACTTAATAGTCTCCGAGAAAAATCCAACGTTAAAGTTTTCGGACGCCCGGACGCCAGGACGCCCGGACGCCCGGACGCCCGGACGGACGAAACGGGTGAGTACATAGACTCACCTTTGCTTCGCATATGAGTCAAAAACTCTCGCAGAGAGTCGGTGAAATCACTCCGTAGAGTTGGTGAAACTCTAATGATGAAATCATTACTGCCATCCCCTTTTTAAGAGTTGATGAAAAATTCCTAAATATAGTTGATAAATACAGAGTTGGTGAAATCACTCTTTTGCAGATTCTAGATTTGGTGAGAAAAATCCTTCATAGACAGGATGAAACAACTCTTCCGCAGATATGGTAAGACAACTCTTCTGTACAGTGGCTGAAATGCCACCAGACCGCCTGGTAGATCTGGCATTAATATTGACCGCTGAAACGGAACGTCATGGACACGTGAATTTAAGTGGAATGGTTTTCAGCCATCAGTCTCTTCTAGCACAGTGTCACTTGTAATATATATGCATGTACAAATGTACATAACTGGAGATGAATGGCCGATATGTGGCGGCTTTGGTGTTATGTAAATATTGGACAAAATATTCCAGAAACACCATTTTGGGTGACATATGCCAATCATCTTGAAATAATTAGACGAATCTTTCAATCGCGTTCTTATACGACGAAAGAAACCTTTGACAATTCTGACAAATATTTACGTCCCTTTATAGGTGAGGCATTTTGTATGATACTTAGAATGTTCGTTTGCATACATGTATCGGTTAGATGTCGTTGCAAAATAAACTGTATCGAATCACAGACTAACAAATCGCCGATGATATTCTCATCAAATCGGGATGTAATAAATGAGTTATTGAAAAGATAGTGTCACGTCATAGGGTGTGTATGTGGATTTGTGTTTGTACGCGTGCAGAAAGTGAGCTAACGGGTGAACGATTGCGTGAGTGGGTAAACTAAACGGTCGTCAGTCAGTCAGTCAGTTGAGGAATCATTTGGTCAGTCTGTGAGTCTGTAAAACAGTGTGTGAGAGGCTGGGGGTGAGCCAGTAGGCAAAGCGGCAATGAGGCAGCAAAAGGAATTGTACTTAATCTGAACGTCAACATTCATGCGTAGGTGCAGAAATATCATCCAAACAACATATCAGTGCAAGACCTTTTCGAACATAATTGAAAACGATTCTGACCGATTAAAATAGGTACTTTCGTTTCGTAGTCTTCTTCCCGGAAGGGATTGCTGTCGGTCACCCGCACCGGCAGTTCATACACTTTGACCTTTGCAACAAAGAATGTGCAGACACAGGTATTCCTGTAATGCAAAATCTATTCATGCACACTTGTCTGTGTGCTCAATGTGTTTCTTGTTGTGAACGTTGGCCAAGTACCGCAGACCAAGCAGAGTCGTGTAGTGCTCAAACCCAACTCCCTCACTGAGTCGTGTAGTGCTCAAACCCAACTCCCTCACAGAGTCGCGTAGTGCTCAAACCCAATTCCCTCACTGAGTCGTGTAGTGCTCAAACCCAATTCCCTCATAGAGTCGTGTAGTGCTCAAACCCAACTCTCTCACAGAGTCGTGTAGTGCTCAAACCCAACTCTCTCACAGAGTCGTGTAGTGCTCAAACCCAACTCCCTCACAGAGTCGTGTAGTGCTCAAACCCAACTCCCTCACAGAGTCGTGTAGTGCTCAAACCCAACTCCCTCATAGAGTCGTGTAGTGCTCAAACCCAACTCCCTCACTGAGTCGTGTAGTGCTCAAACCCAACTCCCTCACTGAGTCGTGTAGTGCTCAAACCCAACTCCCTCACAGAGTCGTGTAGTGCTCAAACCCAACTCCCTCACTGAGTCGTGTAGTGCTCAAACCCAACTCCCTCACTGAGTCGTGTAGTGCTCAAACCCAACTCCCTCACAGAGTCGCGAAACACGTGATTGTCCAGATTAAGAGAAAACTGATGACCTCGGTTTGAATTTTGACATTCTTTTGTGCATGTTTATACGATCGAAAGCATATTCATTCACCCAGGGGAAAAAGAGCAGAAATAGGCTATTCAACACACTTTTTAAAGGAACTTTTTAACAAGTATGTCTCGTCACTTTATCTTCGAGTATTTACTCCTGAGAGTTATTTTCCTGCTGGCATTACTACGGCTGTGCATTAGTACACTACCCTGAATATTACTTGAGAGTTAATCTCTCATAAATATTTTTAAGACACAACAAAGTACAGATACTAAGCATTAAGAGGAAACAAAGCCCCCCAAAATCAATGTAATTCATTTCATCACTTTTCACTTATATTGGACATTGCGTCACTTTTGCTTGGATGTTCAAATATGTCTAATGAACAACTTTTTGATTAGATTTTCAAAATGCTTTTAGCGGAGATGTTATGGTTGCTGGCAAACGTTGTATCGTTTTGGACTGAAGTTGCCTTTGACGCACTATTATGAAGCGGTCCTGAGAAATCACCGGCAAATTTCGCCGTGTGCGTGCCAAAAGAAAACAAGCAAATTATTGTACAGATAAGGTGATTCCAGATTATCTGCCTGCATCACCCACCCTGTGCCCACATTCTGCCTTGCCTCACATGACGACAAAGACTCAAAGCCACACTCACCACAGTCTCTTCATCGCGTTTCTGGAAATCGGTATCGTCGTACCCATCTGGTTCGGTAGCGGCTTTGTCGTCTTGTTTGAAGCCTGCCCAAGTGCAAACATTGGAAGAGCGCCACGTCCACAACTCAAACCGGCACAACTGTTAGACAACCCATCTGTCATATGGCTCCCATGCTGACTCTCGGCAAACCGAAACGTAACAAAATAGGCACAAAAGTGTCAAAAGAGCTGTGAGGATCGTAGACACGACCGCTGTGAACTCCTGTTTGAATTCAGCATTTTTCCTAAACGTATACGGGAGCGACAGGTAGGCAGGCAGGCGCACAAAGACAGAAAGTCACAGACACACTCACACACACACACATACACACACACGCACGCGCACACACGCATGCACGCACACACACGCGCGCTCGCGCGCACAAATAGACAGAAACGTATACATATAGATACATCGACCTAGACAGGGACACACAAGCGCAGAGAGAGAGAGAGAGAGAGAGAGAGAGAGAGACGGACAGACAGACAGACACACAGACAGACAGACAGACACACACACAGACACACAGAGAGACACACAGACAGACACACAGACAGACACACAGACAGACACAGAGACAGACAGACAGACAGACAGACAGACACACAGACACACAGACAGACAGGCAGGCAGGTAGACAGACAGACAGACAGACAGACAGACAGACAGACAGACAGACAGACAGACAGACAGACAGACAGACAGAATGACAGACAGACAGACAGACGGACGGACGGACGGACGGACGGACAGACAGACAGACACACAGACACACAGACAGGCACACAGACAGACACACAGACAGGCACACAGACAGGCACACAGACAGACATACAGACAGACACACGGACAGACAGACAGACAGACAGACAGACAGACATACAGACAGACAGACAGACAGACAGACAGACAGAAGGGGGGGGGGGAGAGAGAGAGAGACAGAAAGTGCTTTGACGCAGCGATGTGTTTGTGTGTGTTTGCGTGTGTGTGTTTGTGTGTGTGTGTGTGTGTGTGTGTGTGTGTGTGTGTGTGTATGTGTGTGTGTGTGTGTGTGTGTGTGTGTGCATATGTGTATGTGTGTGCATCATTGCGATACACTATACATTTCAATTACCAAACGAAATAATGTATTTAGTGTTTGTCCGAGGCGCAAAGTCAGCGTTGGATCTGTTTAATTAAGCAGATAAATTAAATATTAATAAGAGAATCATAAGAAAACAAATGCCAACGTGTTGAATAACAAAAACAGTCAGTAGCAAAAATAACTGTTGAGAGTGCAAATGTGTTGTGTGTACCTTCCCGGGACAGCCTTGAATGCGGACGGAAGGAAAATGAAGTCTGTGAAATATTCAATGAACACAATAAAACATTATTGCCGGTACCCATACATTTTTAATCATGAATACTGAAAACTGGTACCTTCGAGTCGACGTAGGAAAAACACTGTGGGGATTAGAACTTCTTCAGAGATCTTTGGTCAACAATTCAGAGGACGACAAGTGAATCCCATTAATGAAATAATTATATTTTTTTTAATCAACATCTGCACAGCCACATAAATCTAGTTTTCCCATAACACCTGGCATCACGTGCGCTGAATTTGTACACAATAATTTTGTTCTGTGTATGTATACATAGCTTTCCCGTCTGTGTTGCAGCCATGGGAAACGACCAAGATTGCATCAGTTGCGAAACGCATCACTGTTAAACTCCAAATCGAAGGACCTTGATTAACCTGGTGAAATAAATATTAGTCCCTCCTTTTTTGCCTTAATATCTTATTACATTTCAAGAGATGTATGAACATTTGATTTTAAAATGCTGGGTCTCTCAAGATGCTTTGTAGTATTACCATGCCCTAATGTCATAAAAAGGTGTCATCAAATCCAGTTTTTTCATACTGAATTTCAGTTAGGTACCTGTACAATTTTCATAAACAAAATTTAGCTTACACTGCAAATTTTTCGTTGAATGTCTTTTCTTGAAATAATCACTTAAATTACAGTATTGTTTTGATCATGGTAGACATGTGAAGACCGTTCTGAAATTAAAATTTTCACATCCATATATAATCGGGTTTTTGCATATGTTTGGCAAATATGCTGATCTTAGCTTCAAAGAAATGGTGACAATACGTACGATTATTTGTATGTGACTTATTTGATATGTCAGGATAGCTGTTACCCGCATATTACTTATTTCCTAAAAAGGGACGCTTCACCTGTCGAACATTTTCTTCCTATTTTGCCGAAATCTTTCAGTTGCTTTGAAACCCAAAACGATTGCAAGAACTCACAGGAAGGGTTAGAATTAAAGTCAAGCCCAAGAAGAGCCAGAATCCCTCCTTGAAGAAAGGGAAACATCACAGACTCCTTCTACGTGGTCAATAAAATAGTTCCACCCATCAGAGGAAAGCCTTAGGAAAACTTGAGCCGGTGGTTTGCCTCTGTCACGGGGGGTGGGGTGGGGTGGGGTGGGGGTGGGGGGTGTTAGAGCAGACCACGTGATCCAGCCTCACAGCAGTTGACGGGTGCTGCCTGACTGGCAGGCAAAACGTTTTGTGTCCACAGTTGTCACAGACTTAGCGAATTCTTCCGTCTCTACAAATCTACGTGGTGGCAATGACCCGCACATAGAACATAGACATACCCTGCGTTCCATTGCACTCTGCTTCATGTAGCAACCTCAAGAGTTTTTATTGGTTGGTTTCATCTAATAACTTCAAAAACCTATTATCATTAAAATTATAGGGTTTTGGAGGCCCTCTTTGAATACACGAATCTCCTAAATTAGTTAACACTCAAATGTATCCCTCTTGATCGAAGAAACAACTTAATAAAAGCATTAGGGTCGAAAATCATTCAAACACAATCTTTGGTGATGTTTCACCCAGTGGCAGAGGTCAACTTCCTGTCAAGATCGCGCAGCAGCTGGAGCATCTCAGATGGCGCTTTAAATGCTTCACACTAGAGTGCGCCACTTGCTGTGCCTAGCAACGATGAAATTACAGAACCCGTAGCCGCATTTGATTGGCTCATACTAAACAGAAATAACTTGAAGTCACTCCACGGACTTGCACGGTAAACATGCTTTGAAGCATGGAGTTTACATACCACGGAAGTGGCAAACGTGCCGATTGCTTTCAAATTTCAAAGAAATGAATGTTTTCGTGCTCTCATCACCGTGGCAGAGTGGATTGTATGTCTTGGTTTGATATCTGTAGTAAACGTCGGCATTTATACCCATGCGTGTAACGAGGTAGTAGACGACACACATTTGGAGATTCCCTTGACCTTCCTTTTTGACTGGTGATGGTTATCTACCTTTTGTTATTAATGGATTTTCGACCCTAATGCTTTTATGAAGTTGTCTATTCGATCAAGAGGGATATAATTGAATGTGAAATCAATTTGGGAATCCATGTATTTTGTGACCCATTTCTGGAAATCAGTCTTAACTCGCAATCATCGAAACAGCGCTACACAGCTCTGAAGGTGGTGGGGGTCTGCCTGGGCGAAATTGAGGTTTTCGTTTTATTGCATTCTCTAAACATTAATCTATAAAATGGTATAAGTTTTATGTCTTAAAAATGTATTTAAGTGCATTAAAAAATTAATTAAAGTTAAAATTGTGATAATTTAGAGCATTTTTATTTGCCAAAATCGACCAATTTTGACCCTGCCAAACAACACGTAACCCTTGCAGAACCTCAACACATCATATATCGGCTTAATCGTCATCATGCGGTCTTTCGCGCGCTTTCTTTCCTTTCTCTGTTTGACCATAGATTATCTAGTATAATCTATGGTTTGACACAGTGAGTGAAAGCCACGAGGCTAAAACGTGCCGTACACCTTCATTTAATTCTAACCAATCAGGGACCAGTACCCTAGAGTGGGAACCAATCAGAAAGCATCTTGCTATGAATGCTCGGCTATGCTTGTTTCCAAGGTCTTGTACTTGTCACCTCATTGGTTGAAAGCAGCCACGTGACCACTTCTACTGGCTGAAACTTTTCCGCTGTCGATTTTCTTCGAAGCATGGCGAACAACAAGCGACTTGCGACTTTGTTAAATTCGTGTACTGCAGGAAATCTGCCGTCTGCTGACCAAAGAGAACTCAGTGATCTGATCACAGAGTATTTTGTGTCCAGTTCCCACGAGGATGACAGTTCGGATAGCGATTTCCTTTCGGATTCTGAGTCCGAATCTGACGCGGCGGAGACTACTATTGTCGTATTGAGGAGACTGACAGTGATGGGGAGATCGATGCACCGTTGGTAAATGTCGAAGAAATGGCCGAAGGTGGGGAATGTTTTGCCACTATGGATTTCAATAATGCAGCAGAAGAGGGATTATTGGCCCGTGCACGAGTTCGATCATACATGGCGAATGGTAATGGTTGCAAGCAAATCAAGGTTCCGACTGCAGCAGCAGAAGACACACGGTTAGAACTTTGGTTATTTTGCGATTTCACATTGGTTTTCATACCTGGAAACTTTTTCTTGCTTCCGAGTGCCGTCTAAATAATGATATATATTTGTAAGACCATTATGTTTGTATCATGCTAGATTCATACGTTTTGTGCCCAAATGTATACTGGTTAGTTGTAATTATACATTGTCAATTGCAATGCTCTTGAAAAGAATGGCAGCAAACAAAACACCAGTGGCTAACACAATTTTCGATTTTTGCTTTTTCGGTGGTTGGTGGTGAGAGGTAGAGACTGTGGAAAGATCATCTTACAAGCTGGTGGTAAAGTGGCAAACATGTCTAATCATATCTCAGTGTGTCAGTATGTAACTTAAGAAAATAAAAATAAAAAAGAATGATGTGGATTTTTTTTTTACGGGGGCTGGGGGTGGTGGCAGGGTACCTTGCACTGGCATGCTCTCTACTATGTGAACCATTTTTTCAGAAAAGGTGTGAAATCCCCTTCTCTTCTGCTGTGCAAAACACCAAGATGATTGGATAATTCTAAAACCCTGTTGCTAAGGAGAATGTGTGAGGATTGCATGCAAAACTTTGAGGTCCGTTTTCTCAAAACATGTCGCGACTGAGTTTTCAACTTCAAATCGCTATAACTTCCACAATTTTTGAGCTACCATGTTCGTTTTGGTGTCAAATTAATCAGGAAACTCTGTAGAATTCACAACTATAAACATCTCAAAAATGATAAAATCCACCTTAAGACTGGTTTGGTGGTGCGGGGTCACAATTTGGGAATCCATGTATTCAAAGAGGGCCTCCAAAACCCTCTCCTTTTAATGGTAACGTGCTTTTAAAGTAATTAAAGAAACCGACTAATCGAAACTCCTGAGGCTGCTACATCGTAGCAGAGACGAAGCAGAGTGCAACGGAACGCAGGGAGTATCTGCACTCACACTGCATGACTGTGTCCCAACACAACCAGCGATTTTTCATATCTCTGTCCCTTTTCTTCCTCGACGATTTGATATAAAGGAATCACAGATTTGTCCTGATATGCGCAATCCCCAATATGAAGTGCGCTAAAATGGAGTCTTGTATCACATTCTATGGCAATGCTGTAGCCTACTCTTTGATTGACAAGCATCCAACATTTCATAGACATCCGAGTTGTGCTTCCGAAGGATTCTTAAATACCTACTTCCTATGAGGTCATTATTCCACGGGGGAAATCTGGATTTTCATCAGGTCTGGGTGGCTACGGTGTCCTCGGCATGATTCTATGTGTTATTTATATATAAAAACACGTCAAAAACGTAGCCTTCTCAACGCGAGACGCGATTCAGGTTCCTTTGAGCTTTGCACATCCATGCTCCTTCCTCATGGCGCGCCAAACGGCCTCTCGTTACAGAGTGCCAGGCGTGGAGTGAAACGCGTTTCTTCAAAGGGGCGTACTCCAGGTCAAGTTGATTGCATACGCCTTTTCAAAATGTTTCCTCTGTCTTTAGTGAAAGTTCTTTTTTCATGTTTCAACAGAATGATAGAAGTGTAGGTTGCCCTCATCTACTTTCACATGTAGATGTGTAACACGAGGAGGAATAGTATGTTCTATTAGTATTCAAAAGCCCGGTGAAACGTGCATGCAATTTACAGAGGTAGCTGCCATGGATTTAAAGGAACACATTCTCTTTTTTTAGCGTGTAGACAAGAGTATATTTGGCTTTACAAAAGTGTTTTTTCTTTCATTTTATCATATTTTATTCATCTTGGTTATTTGTTTATCATACCCGTGTTGTATGTGTCCGTTTAATTTTTTGTTTAATTATTTCACGTTCATTCCATCCATACACGCATCCATTGAAACGTTGACGAGTAGCGGGT
>JAWQFJ010002853.1:55000-57500 GCA_034096865.1 Theodoxus fluviatilis
AAATGTCACTCACCATTTATCTCGTCTCTGACTCAGTCTGGAAAATGTCACTCACACGTTTTCTCGTTTCGAAAGCCACTCTGTTTTAGGAAATGTCACTCAACCTTTATCTCGTCTCTGACTCAGTCTGAGAAATGTTACTCACCCTTTATCTCGTCTCTAAAGCCACTCTGTTTGGGAAATATCACTTAACCTTTATCTCGTATATGACTCTGGGAAATGTCACTCACTCTTTTTATCGTCTCTAAAGCCACGCTGATTTGAGAAATGTCACTCACCATTTATCTCGTCTCTAAAGCAACTCTGTTTTGGAAACGTCACAGCATTTATCCCGTCTCTAAAGCCACTCTCTATAGTAAACGTTCCTCACCCTTTATCTTGTCTCCAAAGCCATCTGTCTTAGGAACGTCCCTCTGTTGTTATTTGGTCTTAAAGTCACTCAGTTTTGTAAAAGTTCCTCACACTTTACCTCTTCTCTCCAAAGCCACTCTCTCTTGTAAACGTTCCTCACATTTTGTCTCTTCTCTCCAAAGCCACTCTCTTGTAAACGTTCCTCATGCTTTATATCGTCTCTAAAGCCACTCTCTATTTGGTTCGTCCCTCAATCTTTTTTTACTGTTTCTAAAGCCACTATGTTTTGCCTCAAGGGACAATTGCTTTATTTTTGTAATATTTGATGGTCGTGAGATTCCTCTTTAAAAGTATTGGAAACTATTCGACTAGAGCAAAAGCAGCAGCTGAATTCTGTTCAGTGTATATTGACAAGGGATCTTCGATTGTCTGGAAGAATAGGTTTTGCCAAGAAAGTTACAATAACAAAGATTTTTGTGAGATATCGAGCCAGACTCCGTCTTATTCAAAATGTGTTTGCACAAAATGACACTACAGAATGAAAGAAAACGCACCACACCGTTACGTGTTGATAACTGAAATTGCCGTACTTGGATTGACTGTAGGCTTGTATTTCATCTGTGGTATATGTTGCCATAGCTGATGATTGATGTTTCGTGTGTAGTTAAATTAATCTTCTTTGTGATTCCTTGATTAATATATGTGAGAACATAATGCACCAAGGAGTGGGTCTAACTGAAAGGCTTGAAACAATAACTGTCTGAAGGTAACTTACCCATAGGGATGTTTTTTTTAAGTTGTGTTGTAAAGATTCTAGATCATGCTGGAGAGTCGCGACATGGTCAGGTTGTGTATCGGTCAGGTCACTGACCCGGCACGCAGCCAAATCGGGCTGTCCTGTGTTTAGCAGTTTGTCGAAAACGACCACCAGTGTTTGTCACTTCGATTTCCCAGCGCAAGCCAGGAGAACCCCCGCACAAAAAGAGTAGAGTGCAACAGTTGCAATGGAGAAATGCTCATAGACAAGCTGGTCTAATAAGCTTCTAGAATAGTTTTCTAGGCAGATGGCAACGTCTGAAACTGCATTGCAGTGCGTCCTCTACGTACGTATTTATGTGTGTGGCCACTGCACTGGCCCTTTGCCCTGTAGTGGTTCTTGTTTCATACATGCATGCTCACTCATCGTGCGTTCGCGCGAATTTTGACGACTGCTGTGCCCAAACTTATTCTGCAAATTCAACGAAAATTTACGCATAAACATGAATATATCAAGTGTTCCTTATAGTCACATTAAGACAAACGTTTGGACTCGTCAATCCGTATTTGAGTATTTTAAAGACTGCCGTAGAACTTCCTCTTTGAAAGACAGGAGCATTTCACTGCAATGTATAGTAAATAAGGTCATTGCTATGGTTACAGAATGTACGAAGATATGACGCATCAACTTTTGAAGAGAGGCGATTTGTGTCCGTTTTTTGTGCTTTTGTCAAACTTTCACGAAAGTTTTCAATGCAGTGTTGCAACAAAGAGAATGTAGCTTACATCAACAACTCATAGACACGTATGTATGTGCATGTATGTTTTGATTAAATTAAATATAACATGTGTGACCAAGACTATGGATTAGGCTTTGCTGGTATAGTTCGAGCTGGGTTCTTCTGCAGATCAAGCTTCCAGACAAGCAGGCCCTATGGGAAATGCACCTCCCGAGCTGAAAACCGAATGCTCAAGTGGTCTAGCACCACCATTTAGCCAAATCGCTGCATTTCTCACAACACCTTCCAAACGCACGCACGACACACGTGCGCGCATATACCACCCGTAACTATAGCTGCTTCTAGTCAATCCACTGTGATAGATAGCAATTAATATAATGGAAATCAATAAATTAGGGTGGTACCAAACATCTGAATTAAAAAATTCAATACCAACTATCTCAAATGATTGTTAATGCTTTCGTGTCCCTTTTCTTTAAGATGATAATAAAACATATAACAACACTAACTGAACTGAATTTGGCTAGAGCTGCTGCCATTCTGGTCCTCAAATCAAGTTTCTTCAGTCCAATCTTTCCCCGGTACACAGAGCCTTTTGATCCAATCCATGACAGTCAGTCCACACCCCAGTGTTTGATGCGCTGATGTAGTGA
>JAWQFJ010002853.1:62500-143814 GCA_034096865.1 Theodoxus fluviatilis
GGGTTATTGTTTGCAGTATAAAACACCCCGCGCAGCCAGCTGGACGCGCACGCGTGATACGATTACACCACTAGGGAGTCCATTTGTGAAAAACGGCTGTCCTCCCTCTCATTTCTCGAGTGCAGGTCGTCTCTCTGCTTGTAGTCTTAAGTGCTGGACGTCTGAGTTTGCTCACCACTGTCTGAGATACAGATTATATTCTCTACCCCATTTGAGAAGCCAGCGTTTTCCTCCACTACCGAGGGTTGCAAGCGTCAGCTTCTACAGGAAGAGTTGTGCTGTCTGCTCACCTGCGTTTTTCCATCGCCATGTGTATGCGAGAGTCTCTCCTTCCGCCCTGTTTGAGGAGCAAGTTTTCATCCACTTCCACTTGATGGGGTCACCATGAGATTGCAAGAGCAAACATTTCTTTCAATTCCACGTGTCTGCATGACTCGCCATTCAGCTTAGTTTGAAGAGCGAGTATTCCTCCCGCCTCTATGAGTCTGCACGTATCCATTATCAACCCGTTAGAATTACCAGCGTTTTTTTCACCGCTACAGGTACGAGCGTCTTTTCATTTCCCCATTTGAAGAGCAAGCGTCCATTCCGCCTCCATGCGTCTGCACATCTCGCCTTTCATCCCAGTTTGAGGAACGAGTTTTCTTCCATCTCCACTCGACAGCATAGCCAAGTGTCGGCAGAGCGAGGGAGAATGACTCCACGTGGCCGCAAGACATCGAGACAGCCAGGAACAAGTTTCGTTGTTTTGAGCTCTCGCCGACGTCCCCCCTGTTATCCCCTGTGCTACCACGCCTAACCCCCCCCCCCCCCCCCTCTCCCCCTCATTCACAATATTCATGCCGCTGCTTCTGTCGACCGACCCGAAGGTGAGGTTGTCTTCGTGAAAGCGGACTAGTTGTGAAACCAAGTTGGCTACTCCGTTTTTCAGAAACCACGTGTTTTCGTCGAACAGTCTTTGAAGTCAGTTAAGTACAGTTTAAATGGTTGGCAAGCCCTAGATATTATTTCTCAATTATCATTACTAATCTATAATTATCCGTTGCTTAAAAATTGTTATTCAAAATGAAATTAAAGTGATTTAATTTTGACCTGTGTCCTCACCGTTCATTCTGTCCTGATCCATCGTTTTGATTGAATGACTGTGAGATAGTGTTGCCAGCTCGCCTGTGTGTGTGTGTGTGTGTGTGTGTGTGTGTGTGTGTGTGTGTGTGTGTGTGTGTTTTCTCTAGACTTATCACTGAAAGTAAACAAGCTAGCCGAGTTGCATAACACCCACTAGTCGTTTGGTGCCAATGTCGGCATTCCTTGCTTTGTTCTCACCATAGCACTTCCACAAATTAGCGTCTCATGAGGGAAGAGGAGTCTAGTCCAGTACATTTCTGTACAGGATGCATCTTGCATCAGTACCAGTTCCAAAATGCTTATTAGAGTTATGTGACATAGACGTGGGGAGACTGAAGGAAAAACGTTCCATGGTGCTGGACGCCTGGAACTTACCGTGGTGTGGGGACCTTGGCAACACAGCCGTGCCACAGCTTGGCATGGCAAGCACTACATGTCTGTGTGGGACTGGGTTGTCACTGCTTGATGTCTTCAACCCTTACCTTCATCTTTGTCTTTGTCCCGTTGGCCATTAAATCTGTTGGAAGGAAAAGGGGTTAGGATGACGTCTCTCATCAGTACTTCTCCCAGTGCCTACATACATGCTGGTGCAGGTTGCGCTGCAGATGAATGAGGACTGTAGATGTTGACAGCCATCATCCCGAGTTACTGTAATAGTTCTCATGCTGAATTCAGTACGTGCCCATGGCCTCTTTAACAGATGCATTCTATTACATCAGTAGTTGACAAGTTGGGGCACCCAGCTCACCCCTAATTAGCTGACTGTTCACTTTTTACATTTAATTGGCTGACTGATTACCTTTTAGGAAGCCATTCTGGGAGGAGCGAGGAACTCGATGCGTTTACTGGGATTTTAAAGATTTTCGTGACTATTTACCTCCAACACCCAAGAATGGAACCCTGACAAAAATCTGGGAAGTCGTTATTTCCCTCCACACCCAAGAATTGAACCCTGGGTAAAAGTTCAATAAACCCTGCGCGAGTCCTATGTATTTTCTGCAATTCCCACTCAACACCAACACCACCCTCACCCACCACATACACCCACCCCCACCCCCACTCCACCCCCTTGCAAGCCCCACCCCTTAACTTCCGGTGGAGGTCCTGCAGGATTGCTTCACCTTTCACCTCGTATATTTGCAAGACCGCTCTGACAGAGAATCGAACCCGGGGTTTTCTGCTATTCACCCCTAACACCCACACCACCCTCACCCTCTTTGGTACTATGGAGCCTTGGCTCAAGGCTGCATCTGGATTATTAAAATCTGAGAAGTGAATTGAAAGATCATTCATAGTACGGGACATACTCAACAAAGCCTTTGATTTGTTCAACCAAGCAAAACGCCACATCACCTGGAGTCAATGGATGACTATGGTGAACTTCACTGAAGGATATGCCAGAAAATTGAGAGATCTGGCTAGGCATTTGTTTGCCTACAAGCGACTGCATCCCGTTAGTTTCAAATTCACAGAGCTTTACCAAAGGCGAAATGAAATGCAAAAGCTGCTTCACATTGACGAGTATGCAAAATTCTGGAAGGAAGAACAGTGAGGTAAGTTTGCAGAGCTTTTTAAAAATATACATTGTAAGTAAAACATTTATGTAAAAATACTTTGTCTTAAACCCACTTTTAGGTTTGTAAGGATTTCTGAAAGAAACGTTTTATTAAGCATGTGCTGACTGAAGTTAACTGACGATATCAACTAGTGCTTATTAACAGGAGATGAATGGAATATTTAACATTGTTCATTCTTATTTTGTAGGGAGACCTCACCAGCCCCTCCTGCCTGGAAGCCTGCTGCTGTTTTATAATACATTCCTCTCTGTGAAGACTTGCTTTAATTTTGACTTTTGTTTAAAAGGAAATGCAAGAGGCAGACAGAAAATTAACACAAGCTTTAACTACACTTTTTAAAGCAAGGAAATCAAACATGAATTCATAATTTTTAAACTGGCTCCTAAAATCAATTGACTTATAAGGGCTCTTGCATTAACGTTAGGAGTGGAATACTTATTTTGCTTTGGAACTGCTTCAGTCATAGGCATAACCTCCAGATGAGTTGTCTTGGTTGATTGCTTTATTTTGTAAATAATACGCTCAAATGCTTTGTTGCCAAGCTGTCTTGCTTGTGTTTCTGTAATGCTTTTAGCCGAATTTGAAGCAAAATGCTTAACAAAAGTAATTTTTCAGTGAGTACTTTCGTTCCAGCAGAAAATGCTTTTCTTGCAAGATTGAAAATATTACCCAGGACTTGGCCTCCAACCACTTTCCGTTTCAAATAATAATTATGCCTCATTTATAATTATGAGATAAAATGTTTATACTTCTTTTAAAGACAAGAAAAAGTTTCTTTCTCACCTCTAAATTTAACAAGATTTCCTGATTGATCAGTAGTTCTTATTGTGAAAGCTGAAATGAGATAGTTTGATTAATAGGCAAATAAATTGGCTGATTTGGGGAAATATGAGGCAATGTTCCTGGGGGACGATTAGGGGAAAAAGCATACAAAACCTCTGAAGAGGGCCCATTGATGTAGGATCCACTGATCAGTGAACATCTGATTAACAGACTGTTGATAGTGGTTATGTTCACTGCTCTGTCTCCATCTCCAGAGACTAACCAATCTACGATCAAATCTCAAAATTTCTCTTAGTGTTTGCTTCCTGTGAAATCAATGATGAAACCAGGTTGCAGAGTTATTTTTGTTCTTAAGGTATTATAATTTGGTTCAATTGAAATGCCTTCATACACACCCCACCCCCACCCCCCACCCCCACACACCCCTGCTTCTTTTCATTTCATTCTGTATTTCTTCATTTATATCTGGAATGTTGTATGCACCAGGTGGTATCATGATGCAAGAAATTTCTTCTCGAGCAACATGCATATAACAGCACAGGCCCTTTAGATACTGTTTCTGTTGTACTGCATGTCTCCTGCAGATGATTCTTGGGTGTGGAGGAAATAGCAGCTTCCCACATTTTTGTCAGGGTTTCATTCTTGGGTGTTGGAGGTAAATAGCCACAAAAACCTCTGAAAACCTTTAAAATCCCAGTAAATGCATCAAGTTCCTCGCTCCTCCCAGAGTGGCTTCCTAAAAGGTGATCAGTCAGCCAATTAAATTTTAAAAGTGAACAGTCGGCCAATTAGGGGTGAGCTGGGCGCCCCAACTTGTCAACTACTTACATCCATTGGTCTAAATTTGACGAAGTCTAATCAAAGAAACTAATGGTATAGGTTGTAAGCAAGTAAAAACATTTAAATGAGTAAAAGCCCAGAATTAAGAGTACAGTAACAACTTTTTTCCAAAACTTGTATCAGTTTACGAGTTTGATTAACATAACACAATCTTTCTTTAACCATTTATATCGCAACGATTCAAAAAAATTTATTTTGTTGATTTTTAAAATTCGCACATGTAAATTTTTTTTTGAGCTTGTAAGGAAAATGAGTGTGTGGCATTTACATTAATGGTGCGCGATGCAGCAATAGCAGGAAAAGGTTTCCATTTACAAGTCGCTTGCATTACAAAAATGTAGACCAAAATCGAAAAGCGCAACACACACACACAGACACACACACGCACGCATGCACGCATGCCCTATCTATGGCGTTGCTTCGCGAACGAAGATGAGACGATGCTGCTGTTCACATCCAAAAAAAGCGAATGTGGACGTGAACGTGTCGTTTGAGCCTGCACAGTGGAGTTTTAAGGTGAGGTTCGGTGTGCGCAGTACCGGACCCACCCTTTACACCCGAGGTTCATCTGAGGTCATGAACGTTTCACCCCATTTGCGACATTCGGAACGTCGATTAGCTTAAGATTACACCCGAATCACGCGCACCTTTAAGGTGCATGGAGTACAGTACCGCCGAGCAAGACGTTTGTCACAAAACACAGATACATTAACGCGGCCGGATCTTAGCTAAACGACGTTCCGAATGTCGCAAATGGGGCAAAACGTCCAGCACCCTTCATCTGCCATGGCCTAGCAAGCTGGGACGGTGACAGTGAGGTCCTTGGGTCGTAGGTTTTACATCAGAGTTTCCCTCTCCTAGACGGACTGCCTGACGAGGCTAACGAGCTCCATCTGCCCAGGTTTGAGATCAGAGTTGTCCTTCTCCTAGACTGGTTGCCAACCAAGGTTTATGAGCCCAGTCTGCCCAATTCCCGGTTATACCGGCGAGTGCTTGGTCGCACCTGTAGGAAGCTTTGTGAGACCACGTGAAGGTGTTCCTGCAGGAGCAATTAGGTAGGAGATGCCATGTGCATGCATGTGCAGCGAACTGCATTGCAGCAGCAATCACTACCCCAGGATGGGAGAGGCTATATGTTGCGCGTCACCAACCATTTGTTGTGCGGGACGTAGGGCCCAGACCACAACCTCCCCCGCGGGAGGACACACACACACACACACGCATGTGTAACAAATAAAGAATGGGCGAGGAATGCTGGAGAGGGGGTTGCTAGTGTAGTGCGTCAAATCAGCCTGCATGTATTTTTTTTAATCCAGTAAACACAGAATTTGAGACAATACCTTAATTCTTGGGTTAAATGATTACAACAATGCGATTTTGACGATAGAGCTGCAGTATGATGTTGTAACTTTGCTGTGCTGTGCTGTGCATGACAATCAGAAGCACCATTGTCACTGTCATTCTTTCCAAACGCTGTTTTCGAGGCAGACGATGAACGCGCGCGCACCAGAAAGAATTGAAGGTGGGATGAGAGCTCCGCGTCAATGCCGCACGCTTCATGGGAAATGTCCCACAACTTGAGGCTGGTCTCTCCACCACAGAGCACAGCTAATATGCTAATACTTGGCGGTCTGTCATCGGCAGAAATAGACGCCTGACCAGCATAATCATATCAAATGATTCACAAACAAGAAGGGCAAAGCCCATACTACTCACATGCTTGACCTTGACCTTTACATGACCTTGACCTTCAGGTGACCTTCAAGGTCAAGGCCAATCAACTACACCTAGCAATGACATCATACACTAAACTAAGAAATGCTTTACACATTTTCCCTACCAAAATACATGTGACCTTGACCCAAGGTCAAGGTTATTCAAGGTCATGCAACACAAAGCTGTTAATTCAAGACATAGGAAGCACAATGGTGCTTATTGGCACTTTCTACCATGAGATATAGTCACTTTTAGTGGTTCACTACTCCATTTTGGTCACATTTCATAAGGGTCAAAGTGACCTTGACCTTGATGATAGTTGACCAAATGTGTCTCATGATGAAAGTATAACATGTGCCCCACATAATTATTAAGTTTGAAACAGTTATCTTCCATAGTTCAGGGTCAAGGTCGCTTCAAAATATGTATACAATCCAACTTTGAAGAACTCATGTGACCTTGACCTTGAAGCAAGGTCAATCAAACTGGTATCAAAAGATAGGGATTACTTTGCCCTATATACCATATATAGGTCAGGTATCCAATTTAAAAAACTTTAGAGAAAATTGAGAAAATGTGAAAAATGGCTGTTTTTTAGACAACATTTATGGCCCCTGCGACCTTGACCTTGAAGCAAGGACAAGTCACTATGTATGTTTGTTGAGGCCTTGTTATCATACACCATCATGCCAAATTGGGTGTTGATAGACTTAATAGTCTCCAAGAAAAATCCAACGTTAAAGTTTTAAACGGACGCCCGGACGCCCGGATGCCCGGACGGACGAAACGGGTGAGTACATAGACTCACTTTTGCTTCGCATGTGAGTCAAAAAGGAACAGTTGAAACAACTTTTCTCATTTATCGACATGTCATTATAATCACATATGCCTAGAAAAGGTTGCATTGTGATAGGCAGAGGCAGGCCTGCAAGGAAGAGACAGCGCCTTGCTTTGGCAGCTCCTGCTTGACTCTTACCAGCTGGCTTATTTAGAACAAAGTATAAATCCTCCTCGTTCTCATCATCACTTCCTATGTCACGTTATCTCCGAAGAAGACCGCTCAAACCGCTGAGTTGAACATTTTTAGATGTCCAAAGAAACGTGCTGATTGTAGAGTTACACCTCAGTGACTTCCTGGTCAATTCAGGCAAACACCCTGGTGACAAACCCCACTTGCACTATACAGTACCGGCGCACGTGAGTCTTGATGGCTTCTGCTTGTTCAAATAAGTCTAAGACGCACGCTTTAAAGGCAGCTAAAAGCGATTGTCGACCATGAACATGTGTGTGTTGTGAACGAAGTGATGAACCATTGCCTGGAGCTCTCACTCATTCACTCTTTCACACACACGCACGCGCGCGCCCACACACACACACACACGCACACACACACTCGCACACACACACACACACACACACACACACGCACGCACACACACACACACACACATACACACACACACGCGCATACACACACGCGCGCACGCACACGCATGCATACACACACACTTAGACGAGAACGCCTCTGAAGTAGATGCAAAATACGGCGACGTCAAACTGTCAATTGCAGTACAGCATAGTTCTTTGATCACGCTGATCCATCCAGAACACTTACAAGAGAAAACAGAGGAATCTTACCCGAAAGAAGAATTAAGACATTTGCAGGATCTTGCTTTTACAGCCATGTGCTGACAGTGGCAAGACAAACAACGGCACTCTGTTTTTCGTCCCTAAAAGGACGCTTTCTTGATCTGCAGCAGCAGCAGCCACAGCAAGCACCACTCTGGGCCACAGAGACCACCAGATAATCTCGGTCACCGTTCGGTCATGTGATATAATGAATGTCTACCCTGTAGGCCTACGTGAAGGTGATCAATTCAGGGGGAAAGTTTACAAGCTTTATGATAATATCATCAAGAAGTAAAAACCAATTTCCATTCATGCACTAACAATTCATATCTTCGGATTTGTACATACATGTATTAAATTAAGTGCCCCATCAAACTTCATGTTTCAGTGTTTGAGGAAGCAATGTTGGCAGAGGAATACACCAAGCAACGATGCAGAGATGCGAATGGAGGTACTACTCCGGAACCCTAATTTGAATGGCATGCATAGTATTTGAGAATTAGATCAGCTGACCGAGTGTCTGGTGGTCTCTGTGGCACAGAATGAGCAAGCACTAGGCGTGTCGGCATTGGGTCTCAATGGGGCGTAAGACACAGTGCAAACTTATGCACTGTAGCAGCAAGAACATGTTTTACAGAAGAAGAAAAAGGGAACAAAGAGGCATCAAAGGAGTGTGCGGGTTTACCTCCAGCACTTGACATGCTGGCTATAATGCTGATTCTGGAGCCCTGAAATAAACAGAGCAAGCAGTAAACGATGGCTTTTTCCATATATTTGTTGAATTTGAGTGAAAGACCATGAGTGTATCCAATGCATGCGCTATCTTGTATGAATGATCGTAGTCAGAGAAAGGGAGCAATATGTGTGTGTGTGTGTGTGTGCAAGCACAAGAGTGTGCGTGTGGTGTATGTGTGCGTGTGTTTGTGTGTGTGTGTGTGTGTGTGTGTGCATGCGTGCATCCAAACCCACCAACACATCTACACATATTATATGCCAAGTAATAATCAGCAATGACTGTTTACCTCAGCACCAGAGGAATCCTTACGTTTTGAAACGGAACCACACGCTCGACTAACAATGAGATATAAAAGGTATCGGCTCTGAAGCAGAGTGTGATGGATGTGCTTTCGTATTCCCGAATTGCGGGGGCAGGCTGCAGGGACTACATGACCTCAATCCGTGACCTTTTTCCGGGAGCTGCTGGGAAGAAAGCTTTGAGTAGCTCACAAAAAGGGTCAAGGGTAGTCAAGCGTGCAAGACAAGACATCTGTGTCATTTTGTGAACCCCTGTCAGTAGTCACTCTGACGCAGTTCGCAATGAATCCTTGGCATTGCAGCATTGTGCCAAAAATAGCTTGATCTGGATACTGGTTTTCCACTTTTTACAGAAATCATTCAGATGTCAAAACTGGTTTCCATTTTAAAACAAACATTTTATCTTATCGAATAAACGCTTGTTTATTGCCTCAACAAGCGTAATTTATTCGCTTTGTGCGAAATAGTCTTAGAACTACATAAACGGCGTATGTCAGGGAGCACAGTGCTATCCCACAAGCCTCTCGTGTGACCTCCTTATGAATATTCCGGACAGTTTAGTTCCATCACGTGATTTAAACTGTGCTAGAGACTCTTTCACCGGCGGGCGAAGTCTCCAGTGGACTAGAATGCAGCTGTGCTAAATAAATAATGATCACAAAGATAGCAGGTTTAGAATAGAAACAAACGTTTTGGGCATAACCCTTCATCAGTTTCCTGTGCTAGTTTTGATCCTGCGACTGGGCCCTGCAGCTGCCCATATGTATGAACGCCCCCTAGGGACACACACTGCACTGTCCACCCACGGCCACGAGCGCCTGAAATCCGTGAGTGAGTTCCAGCTCACAAAAAGTTATCATGCGGGTAGCTACTGCGTGTGAAATGTTCGATAACATATGTCTTCATTTTACTTTGGGCGAAAACAAGTTTGTGGAGAGACCTTTGATTTGTTTAAAGGCGCAAAAAACAATCCACGCGTAAAGATGTGAGTCTTGTATATGTTCACCTCTTGTTTTCGGAAAACCTTTTTAACAATCCTTTTTCGAATAAAGTGTACGTCATTACTGGGTAAGTGTGTGTATTTATGTACATTCCCTGAGTATGCTCTATTCCTAAGATGTTGGCAGTGCTGTTATGCCGACGTTGGACTCTTTCATATTAACATTTGCTGAATGCCACCTCTTTGAGGAGAAAACCGCATTTTAATTTTTTTTCACAGTGCAGCTTATGTCACAAGGCCATGCAAGGAGAGGTTGAGACATAAGGACCATGAACTCTCTCTCTCTCTCTCTCTCTCTTCTCTCTTTCTCTCTCTCCTTCTCTCTTTCTGTGCTTGTCTTTCTCTCTCCTTCTCTCTCTCTCTCTCTCTCTCTCTCTCTTTCTCTTTCGTATTGGCTTGAAGTGCCAAAAAAGAGTTTTAACCAAATCTTAAACGATTATACTGACCTCCTCCATTTTGGGCAGAACTGTCTTCGGCAACTCCCCCGTATGCTGGATGAATAACAAGATAAAAATCGATTAAAGATATTGACCTAAGAACGCTACCAACACGTAACAATGGTATTAGATGCAATTAAAACGATCGAAAAGACAATATTTAAGTGAATATTTTCATGAGACTTCAATAAATCCTGCCAGGAAGAAAACAACAACTCCAAATTTAATGTGCGTAGTCATGAGAGATTTTTTTACTAAAGGACAGCATTTTATGCAGTGCACGCAATTCCCTACCCCTATTATCGAGAAAACATTAGGGAAAAGAGGGGGAGGGGGAGGAGAGGGAGGGACATTTAATCATGTTTAAGCTGAACTAGAATCTATTTACGATGTCTTCAGGTTTAATGATCAACGAAACAATACTTATGTACATGTATGTTAAAAATTTGGAAAGCAAATGGATTATGAATAGGAAGAATTAGGTAACATTTGAGAGAGAGAGAGAGAGAGAGAGAGAGAGAGAGAGAGATTGAGAGAAACCGATAAAGAAAGAGAAACAGAAACAGATACCCACTCACACACGCGCGCGCAGTCAGACAGACAGACCACACGGACAGACAGACAGACACACACACATACAGACAGACAGACACACACACACACAAGGACGGACGGACAGAGAGAGAGAGAGAGAGAGAGAGAGACAGTCAGACAGACAGACGGACAGACAGACAGACGGACAGACAGACACACACACACTCACACACACACACACACACACACACACACACACACACACACACACACACAGGTGGACGGACGGACGGACGGGGGGAGAGAGAGAGAGAGAGAGAGAGAGAGAGAGAGAGAGAGAGAGAGAGAGAGAGAGAGAGAGAGAGAGAGAGAGAGAGAGAGGAGAGAGAAAGAGGAGAGAGAAAGAGGAGAGAGAGAGAGAGAGAAAGAGGAGAGAGAGAGAGAGAGAGAGAGGGGGGGGGGGGAGTTTGGAGTTGAGAATGTGAAGAGAGTAGATGTAATTTTAAAAGATTGAGTTATTTAGGATGTTGTGTTGGCGCCTTATGTAAATGTAACAATTTGTTGTTGTTTTCTACCCCCTGTTACGAGTATTTTTATGTTGAACATAAAGACATGTAAGTAAGCTGGGACCTATTTTTATTTCGTTTCTGTTGATCCCCGTAACACATCCCGTCGAAAGGAATTTCACACAACATGACGCTCAAAATGTCCATGTTTGTGTGCGTGTGTGTATTTGAGCGTGTGTGCATGTATGCGTGCGTGCGTGTATGTGTGTGTGCGCGCGCGTGCGTGCGTGTATGTGTGTGTGCGCGCGCGTGCGTGCGTGTGCTTGTGCGCATGCGTGCTTTTGTGTGTTTGTGTGTGTGTGTGTGTGTGTGTGTGTGTGTGTGTAGGCGCGCTCGCGTTCGTGTGGTAAAATCTCTCCGAAAAAAGTAAAGTTCCCATTCAAACTTAAGTATATGTTACTTTACAGATAGAGCGCTATTAGTACTTGCTTAGGATTTGATTCGAAGAATGATATTGCTCTTTCTATTTCTCCTACGCTTTTCAACCACCTGATTGTCAGTCTACACAAACATTTACTTCGTTTACCATTTACAAAGCCATACATTTGTATGCGACTTGACAAGGACAGCGTAGATAGGGGAAAGGTTTTCTCAGTGTCTACTAATACATGCAGTTCTTGGACGTCTAGTAGCCAACTTACAAAGAGAGAGAAGAGTTTGATCCATTCACTGAAACAGAAAAGCAGATGCTAAATCTAAATAGTAATCCTTTCTGTAGCACGAACACGCTCGAGCATTCTGCATATATTTTCTTTACCCTCCGTGCCCTCGGCGTGAACATACCTCACAAAACCCAGCCGTTAGAAAACAAGAGTCACCGCAGCATTTAAAACATGGAAGACACTGTCTTCTCATTGCCACTAGTCTTTGTCTAGTTGACAATTGTGCAACGTTACTGTAAAAAGTTCAATGAACGTGCGGTGCATCGTGCATAACTCTTAAACCTATAACAGCCTCTGACGTCACCTTCTCACCAGCTGAACCGCGCCGTTGTACCCCCTTCTACCCTTTTAGAGTAATGCCAGTATCGAAACACTTCACTTCACTTCACTTGTCCCGTAGTCTGGACGACCGTTGGGGCACTACCGATGATCTGGCAACCAGTTCTCTCCATTCCTCTCGCCTCTCGGACTGTCTCAAGGCTTCGCTGAGCCTCATCCCTGTCCATTCTGAGACGTTGTCCTCCCATCTTTTCTTTTGTCTACCTCTCCTCCTCCCTCCTTTTACTGTGCCTTGTAAGACAGTCTTGGCAAGCCTTGACGATCGTGAGACGTGCCCATACCACTTTAGTTTGCGTCTTTTCACAGTGGTCAGTAGTTATCGAAACAGCTACCGCAAGTGACGGTAAACCGTGGTGTTCTGCATTTGAAATGCAATTGTAAGACAGTAAAGTGCACCCATTAGTTGCCTGTGGTACTCATTCTTTTTCATTGCACATTCTTATCACGAAAACGCAACATAAAGGGAATTTTGCCACTCGACCTGGCATTGACAGGTGGTATCAAGATGCACTGTGAAATTGCTTCCCTTGCAGCGCTTCATCCTCGTAAATATATGAATATCAGATAAAATTTTGAACACTAGCTCCTTCAGTAATTAATACATCAAGAAAAAGAACTCCTTCAATTAATAACAATCATAAAATAAAAAGGATGGATCCGTATTGAAAATATAATGAAAGAAACGTGTTTGGACATTGCTTTTTAAATGTTTGTCGCTCAACCTTTTTGTCTGTTAGTCCCCCAGTCTGTCTGTATGTCACTTTCCCCTCCTGTTAATCTGAGTTTGCTTCTAAGACTTTGTGAATCAGATGAATGGAAATGGGAATTTGACGACAGCGCACTGCTTCAAAATCGGGAAACGAAAATATAGAGGGACTTTAAGCAAGGGTCAGTCTTCGAAGTACAACGAAAACCTCTAAGAGCAACGAGGTGACGAATACATGCATAAATGGTGGACAGTTTACTTTTTTGAAGTGGGCTCCTCCACATAGATCCAGTACAATGGAGCCTGAGGATCGGGTCGGATGGGGAAGGCCACTACGTTGTCATCTTCTCCGTCCTTGGGCAGCTTGGGCCGTTTGGGAAGTGTTTGGGTCTGGGCGCCCACTGAGATGTACTCGTGCACAAGCTGCGGGGCCACGGGTCATCTGTTAGTAATCAGTTCCCCTGGGCTCACCGTGCAAATCAGAAGCCACGGACGCACTCGCCATTAAACACCCACGAAAACCAACACTTAAGTGTTTGCAGTATTAACTGTCTGTCTCGTCTCGCCTCGTCTCGTCTCGTCTTTGTAGTGTTTAGTTTTGTCTTGTCTTGTCTGTCTTTCTGTCTGTCTTGCTGTTTGTCTGTCTGGCTGTCTGTACTGTCTGTCTATCTTGTCTGTCTCGTCTGACTGCCTTGTCTGTCTGCCTGTCTTTGCCTGTATGTCTGTCTGTCTGTCCGTCCGTTTGTCCGTCCGTCCGTCCGTCCGTCCGTCCTTCCGTCTGCCAGTCTGTCTGTCTGTCTGTGTGTCTGTCTGTCTGTCTGTCTGTCTGTCTGTCTGTCTGTCTGTCTGTCTGTCTGTCTGTCTGTCTGTCTGTCTGTCTGTCTGTCTGTCTCTCCGTCTGTCCGTCCGTCCGTTTGTCCGTCCGTCCGTTTGTACGTCCGTCCGTCCGTCTGTCTGTCTGTCTGTCTGTGTGTGCGTGTGTCTGTCTGTCTGTCTGTCTGTCTGTCTGTCTGTCTGTCTGTCTGTCTGTCTGTCTGTCTGTCTGTCTGTCTGTCTGTCTGTCTGCCTCTCTGTCTCTCTGTCTCTCTGTTTGTCTCTCTGTCTGTCTCTCCGTCCGTCAGTCCATCCGTCCGTCGGTTGGTCGTTCGGTTGGTGTGTCTGTCTATTTGTTTGTGTGTGTCTGTTCTACTCATGGACACTACATCTATACAGGATCCATGGTTCTACTGAAGCTGTGAGGCGCCAGGGAGAACTACAATGCTATCAATGACGATGTGTCAGTTGCTAATGCAATTAACACACATGCTTCTAGAGGTGATAGACATAATGTTGTAAAGACTATTCATGTGGTTGAAATGAATGGTTTGGCTTTTGTTTTAGCTGCAATGTGATAAATGTGTCGGATTGAATTACATAAAACTAAATAAAGAAGCAACCACGTCCAGCTTGAATCACTTGTCCCCCTAAAATGATTGAAACTGACGATCATTGAGTTTAGAATGGTTTTGTTTGCGGAGATGGAAATGACTGACATATATGTTTACTTGCCTGTAATTCCACGAGATTTTCTATATTTAAATGTGAGTGTGATTTGTACCACTCTAGTCTTCCTTCTTCGTCGAGCTCGAAATATTTCGGTGTCCATTTACCCCCACAACATCCTTCTGCAATGAAGAGGTGAATTTTCGCCACTGCTTGCACAAGCAAGGAAACGATCACGCCTAACGACACTCGTGTCCATGCATCTAATTAAGAGAGCAGTCATTGAATATCTCTGTCACGAATGAAAATTTTTGAACAAGCTTACATGTCATGATATTTGTAGAAAATCTTATTATCAAATGTTTTACAAATGAAACTAAGCGTTATATTCTGTCTGTCTGTCTGTCTGTCTGTCTGTCTGTCTGTCTGTCTGTCTGTCTGTCTGTCTGTCTGTCTGTCTGTCTGTCTGTCTGTCTGTCTGTCTGTCTGTCTGTCTGTCTGTCTGTCTGTCTGTCTGTCTGTCTGTCTGTGTGTCTGTCATTCTGTCTGTCTGTCATTCTGTCTGTCTGTCTGTCTGTCTGTCTGTCTGTCTGTCTGTCTGTCTGTCTGTCTGTCTGTCTGTCTGTCTGTCTGTCTGTCTGTCTGTCTGTCTGTGTGTATGTCTGTCTGTGTGTCTGTCTGTGTCTGTCTGTGTGTCAGTATGTGTGTCTGTGTGTATGTCTATCTGTGTGTCTGTCTGTGTGTCTGTCTGTGTGTTTGTCTGGCTGTGTGTCTGTCTGTGTGTCTGTCTGTGTGACTGTCTGTGTGACTGTCTGTCTGTCTGTCTGTCTGTCTCTGTCTCTGTCTCTGTCTCTGTCTCTGTCTCTGTCTCTGTCTCTCTGTCTGTCTCTTTGTCTCTGTCTCTCTGTTTCTCTCTCTCTCTCTCTCTCTCTCTCTCTGTTTTTCTGTTTTTCTCAGTATATTTGACTCTGTTTCTGTTACTCTGTATGTTTCTCTTTGTTTTTATAGTTTACGCTTTGAGATGACTTTTAAGTGTGACTCACGTAGGTTTATTTTTTATGTGGCAGCGAAAGGCAGAGGGTTTGTTTTTGCTCATCCTGTTGTGAGTGTACAGCCAGCAGACAGTCATCCGCAACATGGAAATCACGAAATAGATCGTCCAAACTTTGGTCGGAAGTTCAGGTGTAGTAGTGAATAGTGACAGCAGCAAAAGTGTTTGAGTTTCAAAGACGAGAGAGGCGCAGACCAAGCTGAGGAGAGTGACGCAGCCGTGCTTCCCTCGCGTGATATGGAAAGAAAATGATATGTGGCTATGTTATTCTCGATTACACAAGTTGTGCCATTCTGGAACGATCTGATAATGTCCATCATTTTGTCTGACAAGCAGGTATTCTCAGGATGTGCTAAAGACCTTGTTTTTTTGTTGTTGCAGAGGTCTTTATCAAATTAACAAGTTAACGATAGTACGAGTTGCTTTTGGCACTTTTTTCTCATGACATGGTGGCGTACCCGGTGTGCTGTGGTGACTCTCTCTCTCTCTCTCTCTCTCTCTCTCTCTCTCTCTCTCTGTGTGTGTGTGTGTGTGTACACAGGTGCACACGCACACACGTACACAGTAATATGGTTTAATATTGCTTTTTACCTTCATGCAGTAGTAGTTCCCCCTTTGCTAAGGCACCTGCAACAAACCGTGACAGGAAGCCGCAATGTAGATCAGGACGACGGTCTATGGGGACAGAGATCTCCGAGTCCCTAGAGGGAAGGAGGTGGGGAGGAGATGGGAGGGAGGAAGAGAGCCAGTATGTGTAAATAAGAGTTTGATGACGTGCGTTTGGGTACACGTGTGACAATAATTACTTTGACGGACTTCTGGACGGAAAAGTTGCAGTACAATTTTTTTTTATTGTTGTGAAGGAATTTTGGAAGTGCGAGGAAGTTTCAAACTTGTTGATGGTGTTAGCCCGTCAGTCAGCTGGTTACGTAACTGACCGAATTTTCGCTGCTCCTTTTGAAATACGTCCTGACCACGTTTTCGCTGGGAAGGCCTTACACATTTGACTCAGTTCACTGTGCGTGCAACACGACTAGAAACGTACTGGAAAGCCAGAAACGGGTTAGATACGTTTTTAAGCAAGAGTGTGAGAGAGGCTTCTTCCTGATTATCAGTCTGTCACAACAGGATCGAATATACTCAGACACCCTGTGGCTTGGGGGTAAAATAGACCACCGCGTCTCCCTCCGAGGTTCATAAAAAGCAAATAACTCGGGAAATGGCGACTTGGCTTACTCTTCCTCTAACCCGCCATAGTGATTCCCTTGATCAATGTAGTCCACAACAACTAATAGGCCGGAAAACGCCATCTCATCTCGCCGCTCTCTATAACCAGGAAGGGATCCCATTTATGACGTCAGCGACCTGAATGCTGAGATACCGATAGGCGAATTTTCTCTCTGAAACGTTAAAGTGCTCCGCAACCTTTCCTGAATCTTTCATCTGCACTCCTTTGTTTGATGCAGTTTTAGAGAGCGGGTTTTTTCCCTCTATTTAGCTACAGTTTACAGTTGTATCGGACCAGAAAAAGGGAAACCGGAACAACAAAAATGACTACAGAGACGTCCTATTGAACAATCTTTCTACATGTCCCGAATGAACGACAACAAGAACAATAGGAGCGGGCAGGTAAGCAGCACCTTACATTTTTACTCAACGCAGTATTCTTGAAAGATATCCGGTGTTTAACATGTATGCAACCTTAACGGATGAAGTTTTATATGGCGTTGACAGTGAGGTAGTTTGCAGTGGTGACACGCAATGCTGTGATTGCCCGTACGTTGAGAATCTTGTGGACTACCTACCGCCTCAGGCAATGATGCTGAAAACGTCCAAGTGGAAATACATTATTTTAAATTGCTTGGGTCCTACCATTCCGAACCGTAAGTGACATGGTGGGCGAGAACACCGAATTGCTACCACGGTCGGACGTTACACCAATGGTAAAGTAATCGATGTTTTCACAACTTATTCCACATCCGAATCAAGGAGCAAAGGCTGCATTTTGTGACATATGCATGTAGTTTCCTCGGCACCTTGAATAGCTGAAAGTTTGTGGGAGAGAGAGAGAGAGAGAGAGAGAGAGAGAGAGAGAGAGAGAGAGAGAGAGAGGGGGGGGGGGGTATTGATACCATGGCCAATAGGGCTACCAAATCTGGGTTTTCTTTTTCTCTCCTCTACGTTTCCAAGTTAACATCATCTGCCGCCGGCGGGGCCCAGAGGCTGTCATGACAAGACACACAAAGAACAACAGCTGGCACGCGATGTTGCCATAAACTGAT
Organism: Theodoxus fluviatilis; assembly: GCA_034096865.1. Lineage (NCBI taxonomy): Eukaryota > Metazoa > Mollusca > Gastropoda > Cycloneritida > Neritidae > Theodoxus > Theodoxus fluviatilis. The sequence continues at coordinate 80,265 of JAWQFJ010002853.1, forward strand.
AAAGACCTTGATAACGATTTCCTAATCCGGGCATGTGAACCCGATCAGTGCAGTCGTACATCGATCTGTCAAGGCCTGCATGTAACTGCAGAGAAACATTTTGATAAATGGAAGACGAAATGTTAAAAATAGTTTCATCCCAATTTCCTGTTAATTAATATCAGATTGATATTAATTACTACAAGCATCAGGCTGTGTTGTAGACGGACGATGGCACCAATGAACAACTCACATTCTTCCTGCTTTCACACGCATGCCCGGCTGAGAAAGTTCTGAAGATTCTCAAGTGAAAGGTTCTAGCACCCGTTTATTACCCGTGATCCTAATGTCTACATGACTCCGAAAACGTGTAGGAAATGAGAGGAGGATGAGAATCCTGGCATTTAGCAAGATGCCTACCTGAAGTTTCGTTTCCACTGTCTGTGTTAGAAACACGATGTCCATGGTCAGAAACGAGGCTACCCTGAAACAGACCAGTGAAATGACTAATCCAAATGATTTAGCGAGTATGCGTGTCAAGCTTAGAGCTACAGATCTCATCTTCTTGGGGAAAGAATGTGATCGAATGATTCTGACGCTCCTTCGTTTTCTTTATAACATGCTATGGCTAACGACATTATGAGTGGCTCTCGTAGTAGTACTTGTAGTTGTGAGGCAGCATAGTTCCTGTAGGAAAGGTAGTAGTAGTAGTGGTGGTGGTGGTGGTGGTGGTGGTGGTGGTGGTGGTGGTGGTGGTGGTGGTAGTGGTGGGGGTAGTAGTGATAGTAGTAGTGGAATTTGTTGTTGTAGCTGTAGTACGTATAGTAGGAGGAATAAATATAGAGGAAATGGTATGAATAAAGTGTTGGTGGCATAGACCTTTTATGATATTTCCATTACTTTGGCTAAACGAGAAATTATGGTTTAAATACTATGTTGCCTTTATCAGGGTGAGATGGCTTACATTTCAAGCCCGCGTGAAACGTACGTGTCTCCTAAGACCGTAGCTGATGATGCAACAGAAACAGTTTGGAACTATGATATACACGTTAACTCATGTGCGAGGAGGTATGTCAGAGGACTTTTGAGTCGTCAGATAGGATTTCAAGGTTTAGGACCAGTTCTATTTTTCCCGTATTTCAAATGAAATAATTTTGCCCGTCAGTCAATGGGAACGCACGGCCCTTACCTTCAGCTGTCACTCTTCACCCTCAAGAGGTCAATGAAGTCTGCCATTTTCCCTTCAGTTTGCATGCAAAACGCTCATGTGTAGAACTACTGACAAACATGCAATGAAATTATGACCAATTAACAGTACTGATTTCTCAAAACTCTATGAATAACACATCAATAGCAATTCAATTGCTACATTATTCATATTAAGATGTGAGTTGGAGACCGCGCTGCGAGTGGACTCGGGCAACTGGCCGAGATACGTGATACTACATTACTTATAGTGCAGCGGAGAAAACCAAGGATTGTCACCGTGTTCGAAAAAAAATGTACAGACAGATCAGAGACAACCGCGCGTTTCTGTTGCACAGTGTACGACGGTCTTTGGATACATGCAGTCTCGCTGTTTACCACACTGAAAACAGGCTGCGCCCAAAACGCTTGCAACGTACAGGGACTCCTACACCTCTAAGGGGTCCTCGTGATCATTTTTTGTTTTGTTTTCTTACTTTTTTCTCGATGTCATATATCGACATGAGAGAAAGATGATGATTTAGTACTTGTCGCTTTCTTTTGCCACTCTCGACTGGAGGCAAGCAGGATGCTTACAGCGGCTGCAAAACAGTGGAACAGTTTGGCAATGTGTCGTCTGATTCGTCTGGCCCTGCGTTCTCTGACTGCGTTTTGTCTTCAAACCAGCACGGGCACTGCCACCAAATGAACAACTGCAGTTGATGGTAGTCCGCGTGGTGGATGATTGATAGATGGATGGATGGATGGATGGATGGATGGATGGATGGATGGATGGATGGATGGATGGATGGATGGATGGATGGATGGATGGATGGATGGATGGATGGATGGATGGATGGATGGATGGATGGATGGATGGATGGATGGATGGATGGATGGATGGATGGATGGATGGATGGATGGATGGATGGATGGATGGATGGATGGATGGATGGATGGATGGATGGATGGATGGATGGATGGATGGATGGATGGATGGACCTCAAGAGCCTATCAGCCGTGTAGACTATATAAGGCCACAACGTAATTCTACTCGATAAAATGGCTGACATAAATATTACCTCAATAGAGGTGAACGGAAAAATATCAAATGATAATGAAGACATTATATGACTCAAAGATGAGAGTAAAACTGAGAAATAAAAATAATCTGATCATGGCAAAGGAATTGTTAAATATGTCCGAAAGCCTGTTTAATCCACCCCGTTAATAAGCAAGAAGGGTACACTCCACCAGAACGTGGTGCATTGTGAACCTTCAATGGCAGGCAGGGCATTCTGGCGGAGACTCCGACCGCAACAAATAAGGGTGGGTCAGGACGGAATGGCCGATCCGGGAACGGCAGAGCACAACCTTTTCTCTTCTGGGTCCGTATGCACGAGAGGAAAGTAATGTCTTAATGTATACATGTCAGTTTTTCAAGTAAAATGTCTACTTAGGGATGCATGAGTCAAAAGTGGTCGTTCCTTCACAAGTAAGGATGTAGAAAAACGACTCAACTTCTACTTCAGTCATGACACATGAGTACAGGAATGATTACATCGAGTTTAGACGCCATTGTTGACTTTAATTCGCGTAGAAACCGCTGTTATTTCTACTTGAAACCCATTCAAAGAAATTGTAAGCAAAGATAAGCATTAATGTCTCAAAGTTTTATGTGAAATGCATTAATATGCCGTGTATGTTTCTGCTTTCAAAAAATGAAAATGTGTGTCCATGCACCTTAACTCCGAAGCATCTGTTGACATTGTGTACAAAGCTAGTTTTATCTAATGACATGAAAACGTTACATTTAAATTGCATTTATGTGATGAAAAAACTTTTCATATGAAATTGCTTTATTTTTGTACATTAGGAAATGTGTGTCGACGTGCGCTAGGGTCTCACGAGTTTGTTGGGAAAAGTGCGAGCTGAGGCTGGAGCGAGAACGTTGTGTCAACACTAAAGTGTAGTAAAGATGGTAGTGTTTGTGATCATGTTTGATCGGCAACAGAAAAGAATGAGACAAAACATAAAATTTAGAGACCAAATGAATCCACTTGATTCGTTTGATAATGAAGAAATCTACCCCAAAAATGTATATTTTATCGCCAAAAAATATTGGGAATTGCAAAGGAGTTGCACAAGGCCTTGCATGCTGTCACTACTCAATGTAAAATATGAGTAATGTTTCTGCTTTGAAGATTGCCTGATTGTCGTGACCGAATGGGTTACACCTTTAGTTTCTTTAACATGTTTTTGTTTTTGACAGTTCAGCATAATACCTTTTCTCGCTGTGCACGTTGCCTGTTTGATGTTTTCATTTTCGTTGTCAATTAGCTAAATTGTCCCGGAGCATTGTGCACGTGTTGCACATTTGTTTCGTTAGTCACCCAGCGTTTGGTATCTGCTGCACGATTTTTGTTGTTAGTTAGCAAAATACAATTCATGGTGTTTTTTTCTCCTAAGTGGTTAAAAGGTTATGAGTGCTTTTATTCATTTTCTCGTGTTATCTGTAGTTTCCCTATTTATGAAGGTTAGCGGGAGAGCAAAGACGTTGGGTTCTCACGGGATGTTTTTCCGTGGGTCAGGTGCGGCCTAGTTTTGGCAACCTGGGTGCACTGTTGGTGCATGGAAGAGCAGTAGTGGTTGAGAGGCAGGACTGCTGGGGGTTAGCATCCTGGGTGCCCTGTTGGCACGGCAACTTGCGCTCCAGGAGCGGGGGGTCAGTATCAGTGTTTTTGTTGTTGTTTCCTTGCGTAGTCATGAGTCATACTTCGCACGAATTGTAATATATTGTCGTATTGTTGCGAACGAGTGTGGAATGTGTGAAATGTTTCGTTTCTTTTGTTTCAGATCCTTTCAAGGGATTCTTGTTGTTGTGTGGACTGATTTTTGCCCAGTTGTGGTTTCTTGTGATTGGATTTGAAATTTGGCATTTCCGTATATCTATAGTTTTGTATTTGTACTTATTTCATTTGACATTTTTGTAATAAACCATTCGTTGTTTATTTATATCCTCTTGTATGTTATGTTACGTTGGCGTCCTTCCCTTAGTTTGCCCAAAGGTTGAAAGTTCCCGTCAACATGATGCTGTCGAGGGTTGCTTCCGTGTCTCCACCATCCAGCGACTCTTGACACAAGCATTATCTGTCAAACATGCGCATGCGCACAAAGGCGGGATTCTCTGGATATCCCCTTGCTACATACTACATTCCTCTGCAGGCGCATCTATTGCGTTAATTACCGACCATGCATAGCAAGCAACAGCTGATGTAACTATTTCCTTTGGTGGTAAATCTTGCTCATGACGAAACTGACTTCCTACCTTCTCATGCATATGGGCCTTGAACTTTCGAGGTGAATAGTTTATTCTTACTACCAAGGAAGCAGGAATGAAAGTGAGAATAAGGAAAATAACGTATTAAACAAAGGAGGAGGAAAAGGAAGAGAAGAGAAAAAATTGGAGGAGGAGGAGGAGAGAAAGGGAGGAGGAGGAGGAGGAGGAGGAGGAGGAGGAGGAGGAGGAGGAGGAGGAGGAGGAGGAGGAGGAGGAGGAGGAGGAGGAGCGGGAGGAGGAGGAGGAGGAGGAGGAGGAGGAGGAGGAGGAGGAGGAGGAGGAGGAGGAGGAGGAGGAGGGGGAGGAGGAGGGGGAGGGGGAGGAGGGAGGAGGAGGAGGGGGAGGGGGAGGGGGAGGGGAAGGAGGGGAAGGAGGGGGAGGAGGAGGAGGAGGAGGAGGAGGAGAGAGGGAGGAGGAGGAGGAGGAGGAGAGAGAGGGAGGAGGAGGAGGAGGAGGAGAGAGGGAGGAGGAGGAGGAAAGAGAGGGAGGAGGAGGAGGAAAGAGAGGGAGAAGGAGGAGGAAAGAGAGAGAGGAGGAGGAGAGAGAGGGAGGAGGAGGAGGAAAGTGAGGAGGAGGAGGAGGAAAGTGAGGAGGAGGAGGAGGAAAGTGAGGAGGAGGAGGAGGAAAGAGAGGGAGGAGGAGGAGGAAAGTGAGGGAGGAGGAAAGAGAGGGAGGAAGAGGAGGAGGAAAGAAAGGGAAGAGGAGGAGGAAAGAAAGGGAGGAGGAAGAGGAGGAGGAAAGAAAGGGAAGAGGAGGAGGAAAGAGAGGGAGGAGGAGGAGGAAAGAGAGGGAGGAGGAGGAGGAAAGAGAGGGGAGGAGGAGGAGGAGGAGGAGGAGGAGGAGGAGGAGGATGAGGAGGAGGAGGAGGAGGAGGAGGAGGAGGGGAGGAGGAGGAGGAGGAAAGAGAGGGAGGAGGAGGAGGAAAGAGAGGGAGGAGGAGGAGGAAAGAGAGGGAGGAGGAGGAGGAAAGTGAGGGAGGAGGAAAGAGAGGGAGGAGGAGGAGGAGGAGGAGGAGGAGGAGGAGGAGGAGGAGGAGGAGGAGGAGGAGGAGGAGGAGGAGGAGGAGGAGGAGGAAAGAGAGGGAGGAGGAGGAGGAAAGTGAGGGAGGAGGAAAGAGAGGGAGGAGGAGGAGGAGGAAAGAGAGGGAGGAGGAGGAGGAAAGTGAGGGAGGAGGAAAGAGAGGGAGGAGGAGGAGGAGGAAAGAAAGGGAGGAGGAGGAAAGAAAGGGAGGAGGAAGAGGAGGAGGAGGAGGAAAGAAAGGGAGAGGAGGAGGAAAGAAGGGAGGAGGAGGAGGAAAGTGAGGGAGGAGGAAAGAGAGGGAGGAGGAGGAGGAAAGAGAGGGAGGAGGAGGAGGAAAGTGAGGGAGGAGGAAAGAGAGGGAGGAGGAGGAGGAAAGAGAGGGAGGAGGAGGAGGAAAGAGAGGGAGGAGGAGGAGGAAAGAGAGGGAGGAGAAGGAGGAAAGAGAGGGAAGAGGAGGAGGAAAGAAAGGAAGGAGGAGAAGGAGAGGAGGAGGACAGAAAGGGAGGAAGAGGAAATACAGTATCAACAAAGAACAAAGAAGAGGCAAAATTTCTACATGTATATGAATGGAAAAAGAAGCAGTGGTGATGGATTGAGATCACTGGAACCTGACCTAGTAGCAGTGGCGTGGAAAATGATGCATGGCGAACATTACCCGGATGGACTAGAAGGCCCAAATCGTCCACTGGAGACAGCACGCTCCCAGCCAGTGAGCACTCTCAGCATGGAACGCTTAATAACATTCAGCGTATTGCTGTGTACCAAAAAGTTCCCATCTTCCATCATACTTGTGTTGTACGATGACGTGAACAGGAAGTCCTCAAATGACGTACATGAGTTTCTAGTTCCTCAAAGGTTTTTTTCTTTTTCCCCAACTGTGTTCTGAACCTCGAACCTCATTACTCCCACCCCAACCCGCACCCCACCCATCCCCAGCTTTGCGCTATACCTTTTTACATTTGTATCCCACTCCTCCATGTCGACGTTTCACACAGTCCGAACGAGTGTGGCACACAGCTAGTACGGGGCCTTTCGATGCCATTCTCACCTACTGGAACCGCTGGTTATTGGGCTTTGGGGGCCTGCTCCAGTATTTCAGCCCGGGGCCTGCTCCAATAGTTCAGCCAGGGGCGACCTCAAGCAGCCGCAAAGGCTACAGGGGAGAAATGGGACAGAGTTTAAGCACTCAAATTCAACCCTTCATCCAGATCACCCTGGCGTGTAAACAAACCGGTCGCAAAGTCATATATCTCACCCTGGGAAACATCCAGTCTTCGTTCTCAAGCGGATTTCCCAGGACCATGGATTTGCAGTTCAAAGCAACCCAAAAGAGGTTTCCGGTCTTTAAAAAAATGATCATACGCAATGTCGAATCAGTCAGTTCTTGTAATAAATCAGTGTTAAAAACAGACACTTCTTATTCGTTCCAATTTTGCTGCCCATTTGTGCATGATTAATGGCATCACTTAGAAATAACACCGGGAACGCCCTTTGGATTGCTCTGGATTGCTCTGGATTGCTCTGGATTGCTCTGGATTGCTCTGGATTGCTCTGGATTGCTCTGGATTGCTCTGGATTGCTCTGGATTGCTCTGGATTGCATGTCTATTGTCTGGGAACAGCGCCTCCGTTTTCACCGCGTAGCCGCGCCATTGGTTCTAGGACATTGCACTCAATATCGTGCACATCAGGTAAACACGATGAATGGACTTGAGGGAGGATGACGCTGTCGTTGGCAATCAGGTTGTAGATTCTCTTATCTGACTCACGAAGTTGTCCCATAACAGGAGCACCTATGTCCCATAACAGGAGCACCTATGTGCCATAACAGGAGCACCCATGTCCCATAACAGGAGCACCCATGTCCCATAACAGGAGCACCCATGTCCCATAACAGGAGCACCCATGTCCCATAACAGGAGCACCCATGTCCCATAACAGGAGCACCCATGTCCCATAACAGGAGCACCTATGTCCCATAACAGGAGCACCCATGTCCCATAACAGGAGCACCCATGTCCCATAACAGGAGCACCCATGTCCCATAACAGGAGCACCCATGTCCCATAACAGGAGCACCCATGTCCCATAACAGGAGCACCTATGTCCCATAACAGGAGCACCCATGTCCCATAACAGGAGCACCCATGTCCCATAACAGGAGCACCCATGTCCCATAACAGGAGCACCCATGTCCCATAACAGGAGCACCCATGTCCCATAACAGGAGCACCCATGTCCCATAACAGGAGCACCCATGTCCCATAACAGGAGCACCAACCCATGTCCCATAACAGGAGCACCCATGTCCCATAACAGGAGCACCCATGTCCCATAACAGGAGCACCCATGTCCCATAACAGGAGCACCCATGTCCCATAACAGGAGCACCCATGTCCCATAACAGGAGCACCCATGTCCCATAACAGGAGCACCCATGTCCCATAACAGGAGCACCCATGTCCCATAACAGGAGCACCCATGTCCCATAACAGGAGCACCCATGTCCCATAACAGGAGCACCCATGTCCCATAACAGGAGCACCCATGTCCCATAACAGGAGCACCCATGTCCCATAACAGGAGCACCCATGTCCCATAACAGGAGCACCCATGTCCCATAACAGGAGCACCCATGTCCCATAACAGGAGCACCCATGTCCCATAACAGGAGCACCCATGTCCCATAACAGGAGCACCCATGTCCCATAACAGGAGCACCCATGTCCCATAACAGGAGCACCCATGTCCCATAACAGGAGCACCCATGTCCCATAACAGGAGCACCCATGTCCCATAACAGGAGCACCCATGTCCCATAACAGGAGCACCCATGTCCCATAACAGGAGCACCCATGTCCCATAACAGGAGCACCCATGTCCCATAACAGGAGCACCCATGTCCCATAACAGGAGCACCCATGTCCCATAACAGGAGCACCCATGTCCCATAACAGGAGCACCCATGTCCCATAACAGGAGCACCCATGTCCCATAACAGGAGCACCCATGTCCCATAACAGGAGCACCCATGTCCCATAACAGGAGCACCCATGTCCCATAACAGGAGCACCCATGTCCCATAACAGGAGCACCCATGTCCCATAACAGGAGCACCCATGTGCCATAACAGGAGCACCCATGTCCCATAACAGGAGCACCCATGTCCCATAACAGGAGCACCCATGTCCCATAACAGGAGCACCCATGTGCCATAACAGGAGCACCCATGTGCCATAACAGGAGCACCCATGTGCCATAACAGGAGCACCCATGTCCCATAACAGGAGCACCCATGTCCCATAACAGGAGCACCCATGTGCCCATAACAGGAGCACCCATGTGCCATAACAGGAGCACCCATGTGCCATAACAGGAGCACCCATGTCCCATAACAGGAGCACCCATGTCCCATAACAGGAGCACCCATGTCCATAACAGGAGCACCCATGTGCCATAACAGGAGCACCCATGTCCCATAACAGGAGCACCCATGTGCCATAACAGGAGCACCCATGTCCCATAACAGGAGCACCCATGTCCCATAACAGGAGCACCCATGTCCCATAACAGGAGCACCCATGTCCCATAACAGGAGCACCCATGTCCCATAACAGGAGCACCCATGTCCCATAACAGGAGCACCCATGTCCCATAACAGGAGCACCCATGTCCCATAACAGGAGCACCCATGTCCCATAACAGGAGCACCCATGTGCCATAACAGGAGCACCCATGTCCCATAACAGGAGCACCCATGTCCCATAACAGGAGCACCCATGTCCCATAACAGGAGCACCCATGTCCCATAACAGGAGCACCCATGTCCCATAACAGGAGCACCCATGTCCCATAACAGGAGCACCCATGTCCCATAACAGGAGCACCCATGTCCCATAACAGGAGCACCCATGTCCATAACAGGAGCACCCATGTCCCATAACAGGAGCACCCATGTCCCATAACAGGAGCACCCATGTCCCATAACAGGAGCACCCATGTGCCATAACAGGAGCACCCATGTCCCATAACAGGAGCACCCATGTGCCATAACAGGAGCACCCATGTCCCATAACAGGAGCACCCATGTCCATAACAGGAGCACCCATGTCCCATAACAGGAGCACCCATGTCCCATAACAGGAGCACCCATGTGCCATAACAGGAGCACCCATGTCCCATAACAGGAGCACCCATGTCCCATAACAGGAGCACCCATGTCCCATAACAGGAGCACCCATGTGCCATAACAGGAGCACCCATGTCCCATAACAGGAGCACCCATGTCCCATAACAGGAGCACCCATGTCCCATAACAGGAGCACCCATGTGCCATAACAGGAGCACCCATGTCCCATAACAGGAGCACCCATGTCCCATAACAGGAGCACCCATGTCCCATAACAGGAGCACCCATGTCCCATAACAGGAGCACCCATGTCCCATAACAGGAGCACCCATGTCCCATAACAGGAGCACCCATGTCCCATAACAGGAGCACCCATGTCCCATAACAGGAGCACCCATGTCCCATAACAGGAGCACCCATGTCCCATAACAGGAGCACCCATGTCCCATAACAGGAGCACCCATGTCCCATAACAGGAGCACCCATGTCCCATAACAGGAGCACCCATGTCCCATAACAGGAGCACCCATGTCCCATAACAGGAGCACCCATGTCCCATAACAGGAGCACCCATGTGCCATAACAGGAGCACCCATGTCCCATAACAGGAGCACCCATGTCCCATAACAGGAGCACCCATGTCCCATAACAGGAGCACCCATGTGCCATAACAGGAGCACCCATGTCCCATAACAGGAGCACCCATGTCCCATAACAGGAGCACCCATGTCCCATAACAGGAGCACCCATGTCCCATAACAGGAGCACCCATGTCCCATAACAGGAGCACCCATGTCCCATAACAGGAGCACCCATGTCCCATAACAGGAGCACCCATGTGCCATAACAGGAGCACCCATGTCCCATAACAGGAGCACCCATGTCCCATAACAGGAGCACCCATGTCCCATAACAGGAGCACCCATGTCCCATAACAGGAGCACCCATGTCCCATAACAGGAGCACCCATGTCCCATAACAGGAGCACCCATGTCCCATAACAGGAGCACCCATGTCCCATAACAGGAGCACCATGTGCCATAACAGGAGCACCCATGTCCCATAACAGGAGCACCCATGTCCCATAACAGGAGCACCCATGTCCCATAACAGGAGCACCCATGTCCCATAACAGGAGCACCCATGTGCCATAACAGGAGCACCCATGTGCCATAACAGGAGCACCCATGTCCCATAACAGGAGCACCCATGTGCCATAACAGGAGCACCCATGTCCCATAACAGGAGCACCCATGTGCCCATAACAGGAGCACCCATGTCCCATAACAGGAGCACCCATGTCCATAACAGGAGCACCCATGTCCCATAACAGGAGCACCCATGTGCCCATAACAGGACCACCCATGTCCCATAACAGGAGCACCCATGTCCCATAACAGGAGCACCCATGTCCCATAACAGGAGCACCCATGTCCCATAACAGGAGCACCCATGTCCCATAACAGGAGCACCCATGTCCCATAACAGGAGCACCCATGTCCCATAACAGGAGCACCCATGTGCCATAACAGGAGCACCCATGTCCCATAACAGGAGCACCCATGTGCCATAACAGGAGCACCCATGTCCCATAACAGGAGCACCCATGTGCCATAACAGGAGCACCCATGTCCCATAACAGGAGCACCCATGTCCCATAACAGGAGCACCCATGTGCCATAACAGGAGCACCATGTCCCATAACAGGAGCACCCATGTGCCATAACAGGAGCACCCATGTCCCATAACAGGAGCACCCATGTCCATAACAGGAGCACCCATGTCCCATAACAGGAGCACCTATGTCCATAACAGGAGCACCCATGTCCCATAACAGGAGCACCCATGTGCCATAACAGGAGCACCATGTCCCATAACAGGAGCACCCATGTGCCCATAACAGGAGCACCCTATGTCCCATAACAGGAGCCCATGTGCCTAACAGGAGCCATGTCCCATAACAGGAGCACCCATGTCCCATAACAGGAGCACCTATGTCCCATAACAGGAGCACCCATGTGCCATAACAGGAGCACCCATGTCCCATAACAGGAGCACCTTGCCATAAGGCACATGCCATAACAGGAGCACCATGTCCGCATAACAGGAGCACCCATGTGCCATAACAGGAGCACCCATGTCCCATAACAGGAGCACCCATGTGCCATAACAGAGATGGCACCCATGTGCCATAACAGGAGCACCCATGTCCCATAACAGGAGCACCCATGTGCCCATAACAGGAGCACCCATGTGCCATAACAGGAGCACCCATGTGCCATAACAGGAGCACCCATGTGCCATAACAGGAGAACCCATGTGCCATAACAGGAGCACCCATGTCCCATAACAGGAGCACCCATGTCCCATAACAGGAGCACCCATGTCCCATAACAGGAGCACCATGTCCCATAACAGGAGCACCCATGTCCCATAACAGGAGCACCCATGTCCATAACAGGAGCACCCATGTGCCATAACAGGAGCACCCATGTGCCATAACAGGAGCACCCATGTCCCATAACAGGAGCACCCATGTGCCATAACAGGAGCACCCATGTGCCCATAACAGGAGCACCCATGTCCCATAACAGGAGCACCCATGTCCCATAACAGGAGCACCCATGTGTCCCATAACAGGAGCACCCATGTCCCATAACAGGAGCACCCATGTCCCATAACAGGAGCACCCATGTCCCATAACAGGAGCACCCATGTGCCATAACAGGAGCCTGTCCAACGGCACCATGTCCCATAACAGGAGCACCCATATGTCGGCACCATGTCCATAACAGGAGCACCCATGTCCCATAACAGGAGCACCCATGTGCCATAACAGGAGCACCCTATTTCCCATAACAGGAGCACCCATGTGCCATAACAGGAGCATCCATGCTCCCCCTGTCATAACAGGAGCACCCATGTCCCATAACAGGAGCACCCATGTGCCCATAACAGGGCGGCAGCACCCATGTCCCATAACAGGAGCACCATGTCCCATAACAGGAGCACCCTCATGTCCCATAACAGGAGCACCATGTCCCATAACAGGAGCACCCATGTCCATAACAGGAGCACCCATGTCCCATAACAGGAGAGCACCCATGTGCCCCATTAACAGGAGCACCCATGTCCCATAACAGGAGCACCATGTCGCCATAACAGAGCACATGTCCATAACAAGCACCCATCCATAACAGAGCACCTATGTCCCATAACAGGAGCACCCATGTCCCATAACAGGAGCACCCATGTCCCATAACAGGAGCACCCATGTCCCATAACAGGAGCACCCAAATGTCCCATAACAGGAGCACCCATGTGCCATAACAGGAGCACCTATGTCCCATAACAGGAGCACCCATGTCCCATAACAGGAGCACCCATGTCCCATAACAGGAGCACCCATGTCCCATAACAGGAGCACCCATGTCCCATAACAGGAGCACCCATGTCCCATAACAGGAGCACCCATGTCCCATAACAGGAGCACCGACCCATAACAGGAGCACCCATGTCCCATAACAGGAGCACCAATGTCCCATAACAGGAGCACCCATGTCCCATAACAGGAGCACCCATGTGCCATAACAGGAGCACCATGTCCATAACAGGAGCACCCATGTGCCATAACAGGAGCACCCATGTCCCATAACAGGAGCACCCATGTGCCCATAACAGGAGCACCCATGTCCCATAACAGGAGCCACCCCATGTCCCATAACAGGAGCACCCATGTCCCATAACAGGAGCACCCATGTGCCTAACAGGAGCACCTATGTCCCATAACAGGAGCGAGCACCATGTCCCATAACAGGAGCACCCATGTCCCATAACAGGAGCACCCATGTCCATAACAGGAGCACCCATGTGCCATAACAGGAGCACCCATGTCCCATAACAGGAGCACCCATGTGCCATAACAGGAGCACCCATGTCCCATAACAGGAGCACCCATGTCCCATAACAGGAGCACCCATGTGCCATAACAGGAGCACCCATGTGCCATAACAGGAGCACCCATGTGCCATAACAGGAGCACCCATGTCCATAACAGGAGCACCCATGTGCCATAACAGGAGCAACCCATGTCCCATAACAGGAGCACCCATGTCCCATAACAGGAGCACCCATGTGCCATAACAGGAGCACCCATGTCCCATAACAGGAGCACCCATGTCGCCATAACAGAGTGCAACCCATGTCCCATAACAGGAGCACCCATGTGCCATAACAGGAGCACCCATGTCCCATAACAGGAGCACCCATGTCCATAACAGGGCCATGTCCAGGAGCACCTATGTCCCATAACAGGAGCACCCATGTGCCATAACAGGAGCACCCCATGTCCCATAACAGGAGCACCATGTGCCCATAACAGGAGCACCCATGTCCCATAACAGGAGCACCCATGTCCCATAACAGGAGCACCCATGTCCCATAAAAGGAGCACCCATGTCCAATAACAGGAGCACCCATGTCCCATAACAGGAGCACACATGACCCAAAACAGGAGCACCCATCGGGTGCCCATAACAGGAGCACCCATGTCCCATAACAGAGCACCGTCAACAGGAGCACCATGTCCCATAACAGGAGCACCCATGTGCCATAACAGGAGCACCCATGTGCCATAACAGGAGCACCCATGTCCCATAACAGGAGCACCCATGTGCCATAACAGGAGCACCCCATGGTCCCCATAACAGGAGCACCCATGTCCGCATAACAGGAGCACCCATGTCCCCATAACAGGAGCACCCATGTGCCATAACAGGAGCACCCATGTCCCATAACAGGAGCACCCATGTGCCATAACAGGAGCACCCATGTCCCATAACAGGAGCACCCATGTCCATAACAGGAGCACCCATGTCCCATAACAGGAGCACCCATGTTCCATAACAGGAGCACCAATGTCCCATAACAGTTAACAGGAGCACCCATGTGCCATAACAGGAGCACCCATGTCCCATAACAGGAGCACCCATGTCCCATAACAGGAGCACCCATGTCCCATAACAGGAGCACCCTTGCCATAAGGACAACCATGTCCCATAACAGGAGCTCAGCACCATGTCCCATAACAGGAGCACCATGTCCCATAAACAGGAGCACCCATGTGCCATAACAGGAGCACCCATGTCCCATAACAGGGAGCACCCATGTCCATAACAGGAGCACCCATGTCCCATAACAGGAGCACCCATGTGCCATAACAGGAGCACCATGTCCATAACAGGAGCACCCATGTCCCATAACAGGAGCACCCATGTCCCATAACAGGAGCACCCATGTGCCATAACGAGCACCTGGCCATAACAGGAGCACCATGTCACATAACATGAGCACCCATGTGCCATAACAGGAGCACCCATGTGCCATAACAGGAGCACCCCATGTGCCATAACAGGAGCACCCATGTGCCATAACAGGAGCACCCATGTCCCATACATGAGCACCCATGTCCCATAACAGGAGCACCCATGTGCCATAACAGGAGCACCCATGTCCCATAACAGGAGGCAGCACCCATGTCCCATAACAGGAGCACCCATGTCCATAACAGGATGTCACGGCACCCATGTCCCATAACAGGAGCACCCATGTGCCATAACAGGAGCACCTATGTCCCATAACAGGAGCACCCATGTGCCATAACGGAGCACCATGCCCATAACAGGAGCACCCATGTCCCATAACAGGAGCACCCATGTGCCATAACAGGAGCACCCATGTCCATAACAGGAGCACCCCATGTGCCATAACAGGAGCACCCATGTCCATAACAGGATGCCATATGACAGGAGCACCCATGTCCCATAACAGGAGCACCCATGTGCCATAACAGGAGCACCCATGTGCCATAACAGGAGCACCCATGTCCATAACAGGAGCACCCATGTCCCATACAGGAGCACCCATGTCCCATAACAGGAGCACCCATGTCCCATAACAGGAGCACCCATGTCTGCCGAATAACAGGAGCACGCTATGTCCTCTATGAACAGGGGGCACGCCATGTGGCCATAAGGTCAGGAGGGTCAGCCCGGTATGTGCCTAACAGGATGGGGCACGCCATGTGCGGCTTAACAGAGGCCGGACCATGTGCCTATAACAGGGATGCACCCATGTGCGTCATAACAGGAGCTACGTTGCCATAGTCCGGCATATACGACAGCACCGGCAATGTCCGCATTAACAGTGAGCACCTATGTTCCGCATAACAGGGTAGCCGTCCATGTGCCCATAACAGAGGGCACCTATGTCGCGGCTATGCATACAGGAGGGCCACGACCATGTACCATAACAGGAGCAATCGAAGCGCCAGACCCCGATGTCCCATTGAACGAGGATCATCGGCCATGTCCGCGATTAACAGGAGCTAGAGCGGGCCCTATGTGCCATAACAGGTAGGGGGCACCTGTATGTCCCATAACAGAGGATGACCGCATGGTCCCCATATACAGGAGCACCCATGTTCGCCATACAGGTGCTAACCCATGTCCAATAACAGGAGCACCTATGTCCGCATAACAGTGAGCACCCGATGTCCGCCTTTATAATCTAGGATGGGGGGGGCACCTCATGTCCCATACACAGGGTAGACTCACGCCATGTTCCCACTAACATGAGGCTACGCCATGTCCCATTTTAACAGGAGGGCCAATAACCTCCATGTCCCTCTAACAGGAGGCACCCATGTGCCGATAACAGGATGCACCCATTGTCGCCTATAACAGTGAGCATGCCCATGTCGGGCTCATATACAGGAGGTCATCCCATGTGCCTAATAAGCAGGAGCAGCCCTATGTCCCATAACAAGGGAGGATTACACCATGTGCCTATATACAGGAGCTACCGATTTCCATGAAGGAAGCTACCCATGTGTCCTAATAACAGGAGAGCACGCCCTATGTGCGCATATATCCGGTATCACTGCGCCTATTATCCCATAACAGGAGGGCACCCTATGTCTTCCATTAACAGGAGGCACCCATGTCGGCATAACAGGAGCACGCCATGTCCATAACAGGAGGCAGGCCGCATGTCCCATAAAACACGAGTCACTCCATGTGCCATTAACAGAGGCAACCTTATGTCGCCATAACAGAGCACCGCATGTCCTCATATCAGGAGCACCCATGTCCGCATAACAGGAGGCAGCCTCCTATGGTCGCGCATAACAGGAGTCACGTCATGTCCATAACAGGAGGCACCGCATGTCCCATAGCAGGGAGGTTCTAGGCACCCATGTGGCGCATACACATGGGAGTCAAGCCTATGTCCCATAACAGGAGGGCACGCCATGTCCCATAACAGGAGCAAGCTACACCATGTCCGCATAACAGGAGGCACTCCAAAAAAAAAAAAAAACCCCATGTGCCATAACGGATAAGCACCCATGTCTCCATCACAGTGTAGGCACCCTGTGCCTATACATGAGGCAACCCATGTGCCCATACAGGAGCACAACCCCATGTGCCACTAAAAATGGGGAGGCAAGCCCCATGTGACAACCATAACCGAGATCACACACCATGTCCCCAATAACCAGGAGCAACCCATTTCCCATAACAGGAGCACCCATGTAGCCATCAACAGTAAGGAGGCAACCTGCATGTGCATAACAGAGCCCCCATGTCCATAACCAGGAGCACCCATGTTCCGAAACAAGGAGGCAGCCCATATGTGTCTCATAACAGGACACCCATATCCCAATAACATACGGAGCACTGGTCATTGCCATAACGAGGATGCACCACCGCATGTCCCATACAGGGAGCAACCAATGTGCCGCATAAAACATAAAAAGCAGGTGACAACACCACCCATGTCCACATTACAGGAGCCAACCCATGTTCCCCTTAACTAGGAGCACACCCATGTCTTCCCATAACAGAAGGGGCAACCCATTGTGCCATAAAACAAGGGAGCCCTACTGTCCCATAAACATGAGCACCCAACGAGTGCCATAAACACCGGGATCACAAAACCCATTCCCATAACAGGAAGCACCCATGTGTGCCATAATAATAGAGGGGCAGACCATTTCCCAATAACAAAGAAGGGCCACAACCCAACAAAACGCCATGTCCCATAAGACAGGAGCACCCATGCAAAAAAATCCCATAACATGAGCACCCTCCATGTGCCATAAACAGATGCACTATATGGTCCCATAAACAGTGAAGACAACACCATGGTCCCATAAAATAGCACCCATGTAAGAACCCCAATCCCATACCATAGCAGCAAGACCCATGTCCGATAAGCGGGGGGGCGGAGCACGCCATGTGCCTAACAGAGCCCTATGTGCCCCATAACATGATCACCCATGTCCCCAACATTAGCACCCATGATCCCATAACAGGAGCGAGGCACACCATACCAAGTGGCCATTAAAACAGGAGCGCCCCATGAAGTTCCATAGAAACCATGTCAGGACCACCCATGCCATAACAGGAGCCAAGTCACCACAGTCACCATAGGAAAATCGGACACCAGCCCATGTGCTAGACAGGGAGCCCCAGTGGTCCATAACAAGGAGGTCACCCTGTGCCATCCAAAGGAGCCCCTTGCCCATAACGGAGGTAGCACGACCTTTTGCCCTAACAGGGAGCACCCACGCCATGTCCCTAACGCAGGATAGCAGGCCCCTGTGCCATACAGGACAACGCCGTGGGTTTGGGGTAGTTCCCCCATAACAGGAGTCAACCCATGTCCATACAGAGCACCCATGTCCCATACAAGGAGCAACACCCCACATGTCGCCATAAGACAGTAGGCCCCATATTCCCTAACAGGAGTCGACCCCCCCTGTGCCATGAACATGAGCAGACCATCTGCATGCCCATACCAGGTTCAACAATCCATTGGATTTCTTTCCTAACCAGTGAGCACCCCTCATTTCCCATAGACAATCTCTTGTTACTGGAGCATCAGCAACCGCCCGTGTCCCATCCAGGAGGCACTCCATGTCCCATAACAGGAATACCACATTTTCTTGGCCATAACAATGGCAACCTATGTCCCATAGACAGGCACCCAATGTCCCCATAACATGAGCCTCCATTTGCCATAACCGGAGGCACGCGCACCCATGCCCATAACAGGAGCACACCACCATTAACACCAAAAGGAGTCAAGCAGAACCCACCCCCCCCCATGTCCCATAAATGATTGGCAAACCCACCCTGTCCCTATAAACAGGAGCAACACTGAGGTCACATAACAGAGGTTAAAGAGCGAACCCATGTCCCATAACAGGCATGGGCACCCATGTTCCCATAACCGTGATTCACCCGATGTGCATACATTAGGTTCACCCATTAGCCCTATAACAATGAAGCACCCCTGTTCCATAACAGGAGGCACCATGTCCATACGAGGAGCAACCCTGTGCGCACATAACAGGGGGAGCAAACACCCATGTGCCATGAACAGATCCCACACACCCATGGTGTGTCGCCAATAAGGTGCGGACACACCCATGTCCCGATTAACCCAGGATCACACCCATGTGGCATAACATAAAGGCACGCCCCATGGGCCATAACTAGTAGCACCCATGTCCCATAACAGTAGCCCCCTTGTCATATCATGATCACCATGTGCCATAACATGAGTCACCCATGGGTGTCCCATACGATGAGCACCCCAAATGTGCCATAACAGAGGTCAACACCCCATGTCCGCATAAAGAGGAGTAACCCATCGTGCCATAACAAACCGAGCACCCCTGTCCCCAATACAGGAGCACACCCATTCCCATAACAGGAGCACCGCCATGGTCCCCCATAACATGAGCACAACACATTAAACATTCCATAACAAGGAGCACCTATGTCCCCTACAGGAGCACCCCATGTGCCTAGAACAGGAGAGCCCCCATGTCCCTCAAAAACAAAAAAAAAACCCCCAGGTGCAAACACCAATGTTGCCATAACAGTATCACCCATAGGGGGTCCCATAACGGAGCACCCACCCATGTCCCATAACAATAGTTCCGAGTCCACACCCATGGTCCGCGATATTCAAACATGAAAGCAACCGCATTTTGCCATAACATAGCACCTATGTCCCATAACAGGATCACAACAACCATTTCCCATAACAAGGATGCACCCCATGGTCCCTATACCAGGAGCAACCCATTTCCCCTAAAGATCAAACTCATTTGACCCATAAACATGTACACCTTTGTCCCATAACATAGCACGCCATTCCCATGAACAGATAGGACACCCATGTCCCCTAACAAGGATGGCACCCGATTTTCCATAGCAGAGTCAAGCCCTTGTGACCATAACAGGAGCAACCCAGATGTCCCGATAACAGAGCATGTCACCACCCTGCCATTTCCCATGACATGAAGCACCCAGTTCCATAACATGAGTCAACACCCATGTGCATAGCATGATGGCACCCATTTCATAACAGTGCAGCAACCTTTCCAATAACACCATCTCACCCATTTTGCCATAACAGGAGCATTCTCGTCTTGCTCCTATTCCTCCTCCTCTTGTTGTTCCTCGTCCTTCTCCTCTTGTTGTTCCTCCTCCTCCTCCTCCTCCTCCTCCTCCTCCTCCCCCCCCCCTCATCCTTCTCCCTCCTTCCTCCCTCCTCCCTCCTTTCTTCCTGCTTCCTCCTTCCTTCCTCCTTCCTTCTCGCATCCTTCCTCCTCCTCCTCCCTCCTCCTCTTGGTCCTCCTCCTCTTGGTCCTCCTCCTCCTCCTTCTCTTCCTCCTCCTCCTCCTCCTCCTCCTCCTCCTCCTCCTCCTCCTCCTCCTCCTCCTCCTCCTCCTTCTCCTCCTTCTCCTTCTCCTCCTCTTGTTCCTTCTCTTCCTCTTGTTACTTTTGCTTTTACATCTCCTCCTCTTGTTTCTGCATCTTCTCCTCTTGTTTCTGCATCTCCTCCGTTTCTTGTTCATCCATCTCCCCCTCCTTTTGTTCCTCCTGATCCTCCTCCTCCTCCCTCTCCCTCTCTCTCTCTCTCTTCCTCCTCCTGATCCTCTTTCTGTTTTTCCTTTTCCTTTTCCTCCTTCTGCTCCTGCTTCTCCTACTCCTCCCGCTCCTGCTTCTCCTCCTCCTCCTCCTGCTGCTCCCTCTCGTCCTTCCGAGGTTTGGTGTCGTTTTGGAAACAGTTACAAGGTGTCAAACTGCGGAGTTGTGTGAAGTGCGTTCTCAATGTATCAGTGTGGAAATGGAGTTGATAAGAGCTCACTAGTATAGTGCATAAGTTTGTATTTGTAGGGAGCGTTGACTTTTGCCTGAGCGAAAACAGAAACATTCGTCTCGAAAAAGAATCACTTGAATATAATCTTCTTTGTTTTTATTATCTAGCATTATCGTTCTCATTTACAGTAGGGATACCGATGTGGGAATTATAATTTCTGACACGAGCACATTTTTGGCATAATCAGATTATTTGCGCCCGAAAGACCCTAGATCGCAACTTCATATCTATTGACGTCAAAGTCAGCGGGCCATATTTCAGATCATCAGTCTTCCTTTGTCTCTGAAAATGTTGACATGGACTCAGCACAGGGCATGTTACCAATATATACGAAATTTGCAGATCTGTGTACGTGAAATACAACTTCGGACTTCCCCTGAGTGACTTATGGGTCTTTAATACTTGGCTTGACGCGTCCCGGAAGGCGGGTCATCCTCCTCAACCTGGTCGTCCTCGGCATCCTTGTCTTCCTGCGGACGACTCTCACTGTCCAATTGTCCTTGCACGCGCTTGTGCTCACTCTTGGCGTGCTGGTGGTGCTGGTGGTGGTGGTGGTGGTGGTGGTGGTGGTGGTGGTGGCGGAGTAGGGGACATTGCTGGGTGGAGACGACGGGTTGAAAATACGCTTGGCTGTGTATGTGGGCATGGTGGTGATGGAACACCGGCCACGTGGAATCCTCGTGGGAATGGCAGCGACAGCCTCCTGTAACCACCGGATAGGAAGCAAAACAATACAAGCACATACGACCCATCGTTCCGTACTTTTATCACGTTCTGACATGTTTTTAACGACGGTAATGCAGTGTGCTTGTATTTAGCAATAAAACTAGTTGTATGGGACTGCACATTTGCGCAGGATGGATAACAATTAATTGTCGTTGTCTGTAAAAACACACAAAGACTTGTTATAAGAGTTTTGTGTTCAACCGCAGGGATGAGCTTTTAGTACTTTAACGCAGTTTGGAGAAAAGTGGAGTTTGCATTAAACTGTATTCAAAACTACAATACACCAAGTGCATTTGTTTCATGTTATGACGACTGATAACGTGACCCGACGTTTTACATTTTGTAGATTTTTGCCTCTCGTTCAGGAACTGTAGTTTGAACCAATTTCCATGACAGTATTGAATGGTTGATCTTCACGTATCACTGAAAGCTTCTTCTACAAGCAATAACACGATTTAGAGAGCCTGCACAGCTGCACAGTGGCTTTTTGCATTGAAAAGCTGTATACAAAGTTTCTCGATGCCTCTCCATTACTTTGCATACATCCTGCACTCTCCAATACTTTGCATACATCCTGCACTCTCCATTACTTTGCATACATCCTACACTCTCCATTACTTTGCATACATCCTGCACGCTCCATTACTTTGCATACATCCTTCGCTCTCCATTACTTTGCATACATCCTGCACTCTTCATTACTTTGCATACATCCTGCACTCTCCATTACTTTGCATACATCCTGCACTCTCCATTACTTTGCATACATCCTGCACTCTCCATTACTTTGCATACATCCTGCACTCTCCAATACTTTGCATACATCCTGCGCTCTCCATTACTTTGCATACATCCTTCGCTCTCCATTACTTTGCATACATCCTTCGCTCTCCATTACTTTGCATACATCCTGCACTCTCCATTACTTTGCATACATCCTGCACGCCCCATTACTTTGCATACATCCTCCACTCTCCATTACTTTGCATACATCCTTCGCTCTCCATTACTTTGCATAAATCCTGCGCTCTCCATTACTTTGCATACATCCTGCGCTCTCCAATACTTTGCATACATCCTGCACTCTCCATTACTTTGCATATATCCTACGCTCTCCATTACTTTGCATACATTCTGCACGCTCCATTACTTTGCATACATCCTGCGCTCTCCATTACTTTGGATACATTCTGCACGCTCCATTACTTTGCATACATCCTGCACTCTTCATTACTTTGCATACATCCTGCACGCTCCATTACTTTGCATACATCCTGCACTCTCCATTACTTTGCATACATCCTGCACTCTCCATTACTTTGCATATATCCTGCACTCTCCATTACTTTGCATACATCCTGCACTATTCATTACTTTGCATACATTCTGCACGCTCCATTACTTTGCATACATCCTGCGCTCTCCATTACTTTGCATACATCCTACACTCTCCATTACTTTGCATACATCCTGCACGCTCCATTACTTTGCATACATCCTTCGCTCTCCATTACTTTGCATACATCCTGCACTCTTCATTACTTTGCATACATCCTGCACTCTCCATTACTTTGCATACATCCTGCACTCTCCATTACTTTGCATACATCCTGCACTCTCCATTACTTTGCATACATCCTGCACTCTCCAATACTTTGCATACATCCTGCGCTCTCCATTACTTTGCATACATCCTTCGCTCTCCATTACTTTGCATACATCCTTCGCTCTCCATTACTTTGCATACATCCTGCACTCTCCATTACTTTGCATACATCCTGCACGCCCCATTACTTTGCATACATCCTCCACTCTCCATTACTTTGCATACATCCTTCGCTCTCCATTACTTTGCATAAATCCTGCGCTCTCCATTACTTTGCATACATCCTGCGCTCTCCAATACTTTGCATACATCCTGCACTCTCCATTACTTTGCATATATCCTACGCTCTCCATTACTTTGCATACATTCTGCACGCTCCATTACTTTGCATACATCCTGCGCTCTCCATTACTTTGGATACATTCTGCACGCTCCATTACTTTGCATACATCCTGCACTCTTCATTACTTTGCATACATCCTGCACGCTCCATTACTTTGCATACATCCTGCACTCTCCATTACTTTGCATACATCCTGCACTCTCCATTACTTTGCATATATCCTGCACTCTCCATTACTTTGCATACATCCTGCACTCTCCATTACTTTGCATACATCCTGCACGCTCCATTACTTTGCATACATCCTGCGCTCTCCATTACTTTGCATACATCCTGCACTCTCCATTACTTTGCATACATCCTGCACTCTCCATTACTTTGCATACATCCTGCACTCTCCATTACTTTGCATACATCCTGCACTCTCCATTACTTTGCATACATCCTGCACTCTCCATTACTTTGCATACATCCTGCGCTCTCCATTACTTTGCATACATCCTGCACGCTCCATTACTTTGCATACATCCTGCGCTCTCCATTACTTTGGATACATCCTGCACGCTCCATTACTTTGCATACATCCTTCGCTCTCCATTACTTTGGATACATCCTGCGCTCTCCATTACTTTGCATTCATCCTGCACTCTCCATTACTTTGCATAAATCATGCACGCTCCATTATTTTGCATACATCCTGCGCTCTCCATTACTTTGCATACATTCTGCACGCTCCATTACTTTGCATACATCCTGCACTCTCCATTACTTTGCATACATCCTGCACGCTCCATTACTTTGCATACATCCTGCACTCTCCATTACTTTGCATACATCCTGCACTCTCCATTACTTTGCATACATCCTGCACGCTCCGTTACTTTGCATACATCCTGCACGCTCCATTACTTTGCATACATCCTGCACGCTAAAATACTTTGCATACATCCTGCACTCTCCATTACTTTGCAGACATCCTGCACTCTCCATTACTTGCATACATCCTGCACGCTCCATTACTTTGCATACATCCTGCACTCTCCATTACTTTGCATACATCCTGCACTCTCCATTACTTGCATACATCCTGCACGCTCCATTACTTTGCATACATTCTGCACGCTCCATTACTTTGCATATATCCTGCACTCTCCATTACTTTGCATACATCCTGCACGCTCCATTACTTTGCATATATTCTGCACTATTCATTACTTTGCATACATCCTGCACGCTCCATTACTTTGCATACATCCTGCACGCTAAAATACTTTGCATATATCCTGCACTCTCCATTACTTTGCATTCATCCTGCACGCTCCATTACTTTGCATACATCCTGCACGCTCCATTACTTTGCATATATCCTGCACGCTCCATTACTTTGCATTCATCCTGCACGCTCCATTACTTTGCATTCATCCTGCACGCTCCATTACTTTGCATACATCCTGCACTCTCCATTACTTTGCATACATCCTGCACGCTTCATTACTTTGCATTCATCCTGCACGCTCCATTACTTTGCATACATCCTGCACTCTCCATTACTTTGCATTCATCCTGCACGCTCCATTACTTTGCATACATCCTGCACTCTCCATTACTTTGCATACATCCTGCACGCTCCATTACTTTGCATACATCCTGCACGCTAAAATACTTTGCATATATCCTGCACTCTCCATTACTTTGCATTCATCCTGCACGCTCCATTACTTTGCATTCATTCTGCACGCTCCATTACTTTGCATACATCCTGCACGCTCCATTAGGGCCTACTATGCATACATCCTGCACTCTCCATTACTTTGCATACATCCTGCACTCTTCATTACTTTGCATACATCCTGCACTCTTCATTACTTTGCATATATCCTGCACTCTCCATTACTTTGCATATATCCTGCACTCTTCATTACTTTGCATATATCCTGCACTCTTCATTACTTTGCATACATCCTGCACGCTTCATTACTTTGCATTCATCCTGCACTCTCCATTACTTTGCATACATCCTGCACTCTCCATTACTTTGCATACATCCTGCACTCTCCATTACTTTGCATACATCCTGCACTCTCCATTACTTTGCATACATCCTGCACTCTTCATTACTTTGCATACATCCTGCACTCTCCATTACTTTGCATACATCCTGCACTCTCCATTACTTTGCATACATCCTGCACTCTTCATTACTTTGCATATATCCTGCACTCTCCATTACTTTGCATACATCCTGCACTCTCCATTACTTTGCATATATCCTGCACTCTCCATTACTTTGCATACATCCTGCACGCTCCATTACTTTGCATATATCCTGCACGCTCCATTAATTTGCATACATCCTACACTCTCCATTACTTTGCATTCATCCTGCACGCTCCATTACTTTGCATACATCCTGCACGCTCCATTAGGGCCTACTATGCATACATCCTGCACTCTCCATTACTTTGCATACATCCTGCACTCTTCATTACTTTGCATACATACTGCACTCTTCATTACTTTGCATATATCCTGCACTCTCCATTACTTTGCATATATCCTGCACTCTTTATTTATTTTGCATATATCCTGCACTCTCCATTACTTTGCATACATCCTGCACGCTTCATTACTTTGCATTCATCCTGCACTCTCCATTACTTTGCATACATCCTGCACTCTCCATTACTTTGCATACATCCTGCACTCTCCATTACTTTGCATACATCCTGCACTATCCATTACTTTGCATACATCCTGCACTCTTCATTACTTTGCATACATCCTGCACTCTCCATTACTTTGCATACATCCTGCACTCTCCATTACTTTGCATACATCCTGCACTCTCCATTACTTTGCATACATCCTGCACTCTTCATTACTTTGCATACATCCTTCGCTCTCCATTACTTTGCATAAATCCTGCGCTCTCCATTACTTTGCATACATCCTGCGCTCTCCAATACTTTGCATACATCCTGCACTCTCCATTACTTTGCATATATCCTACGCTCTCCATTACTTTGCATACATTCTGCACGCTCCATTACTTTGCATACATCCTGCGCTCTCCATTACTTTGGATACATTCTGCACGCTCCATTACTTTGCATACATCCTGCACTCTTCATTACTTTGCATACATCCTGCACGCTCCATTACTTTGCATACATCCTGCACTCTCCATTACTTTGCATACATCCTGCACTCTCCATTACTTTGCATATATCCTGCACTCTCCATTACTTTGCATACATCCTGCACTATTCATTACTTTGCATACATTCTGCACGCTCCATTACTTTGCATACATCCTGCGCTCTCCATTACTTTGCATTCATCCTGCACGCTCCATTACTTTGCATACATCCTGCACTCTCCATTACTTTGCATACATCCTGCACTCTTCATTACTTTGCATACATCTTGCACTCTCCATTACTTTGCATACATCCTGCGCTCTCCATTACTTTGCATACATTCTGCACGCTCCATTACTTTGCATACATCCTGCGCTCTCCATTACTTTGGATACATCCTGCACGCTCCATTACTTTGCATACATCCTTCGCTCTCCATTACTTTGGATACATCCTGCGCTCTCCATTACTTTGCATTTATCCTGCACGCTCCATTACTTTGCATAAATCATGCACGCTCCATTATTTTGCATACATCCTGCGCTCTCCATTACTTTGCATACATTCTGCACGCTCCATTACTTTGCATACATCCTGCACTCTCCATTACTTTGCATACATCCTGCACGCTCCATTACTTTGCATACATCCTGCACTCTTCATTACTTTGCATACATCCTGCACTCTCCATTACTTTGCATACATCCTGCACGCTCCGTTACTTTGCATACATCCTGCACGCTCCATTACTTTGCATACATCCTGCACGCTAAAATACTTTGCATACATCCTGCACTCTCCATTACTTTGCAGACATCCTGCACTCTCCATTACTTGCATACATCCTGCACGCTCCATTACTTTGCATACATCCTGCACTCTCCATTACTTTGCATACATCCTGCACTCTCCATTACTTGCATACATCCTGCACGCTCCATTACTTTGCATACATTCTGCACGCTCCATTACTTTCCATATATCCTGCACTCTCCATTACTTTGCATACATCCTGCACGCTCCATTACTTTGCATATATTCTGCACTATTCATTACTTTGCATACATCCTGCACGCTCCATTACTTTGCATACATCCTGCACGCTAAAATACTTTGCATATATCCTGCACTCTCCATTACTTTGCATTCATCCTGCACGCTCCATTACTTTGCATACATCCTGCTCGCTCCATTACTTTGCATATATCCTGCACGCTCCATTACTTTGCATTCATCCTGCACGCTCCATTACTTTGCATTCATCCTGCACGCTCCATTACTTTGCATACATCCTGCACTCTCCATTACTTTGCATACATCCTGCACGCTCCATTACTTTGCATACATCCTCCACTCTCCATTACTTTGCATACATCCTGCACGCTTCATTACTTTGCATTCATCCTGCACGCTCCATTACTTTGCATACATCCTGCACTCTCCATTACTTTGCATTCATCCTGCACGCTCCATTACTTTGCATACATCCTGCACTCTCCATTACTTTGCATACATCCTGCACGCTCCATTACTTTGCATACATCCTGCACGCTAAAATACTTTGCATATATCCTGCACTCTCCATTACTTTGCATACATCCTGCACGCTAAAATACTTTGCATATATCCTGCACTCTCCATTACTTTGCATTCATCCTGCACGCTCCATTACTTTGCATTCATTCTGCACGCTCCATTACTTTGCATACATCCTGCACGCTCCATTAGGGCCTACTATGCATACATCCTGCACTCTCCATTACTTTGCATACATCCTGCACTCTTCATTACTTTGCATACATCCTGCACTCTTCATTACTTTGCATATATCCTGCACTCTCCATTACTTTGCATATATCCTGCACTCTTCATTACTTTGCATATATCCTGCACTCTTCATTACTTTGCATACATCCTGCACGCTTCATTACTTTGCATTCATCCTGCACTCTCCATTACTTTGCATACATCCTGCACTCTCCATTACTTTGCATACATCCTGCACTCTCCATTACTTTGCATACATCCTGCACTCTCCATTACTTTGCATACATCCTGCACTCTTTATTACTTTGCATACATCCTGCACTCTCCATTACTTTGCATACATCCTGCACTCTCCATTACTTTGCATACATCCTGCACTCTTCATTACTTTGCATATATCCTGCACTCTCCATTACTTTGCATACATCCTGCACTCTCCATTACTTTGCATATATCCTGCACTCTTCATTACTTTGCATACATCCTGCACGCTCCATTACTTTGCATATATCCTGCACGCTCCATTAATTTGCATACATCCTACACTCTCCATTACTTTGCATTCATCCTGCACGCTCCATTACTTTGCATACATCCTGCACGCTCCATTAGGGCCTACTATGCATACATCCTGCACTCTCCATTACTTTGCATACATCCTGCACTCTTCATTACTTTGCATACATACTGCACTCTTCATTACTTTGCATATATCCTGCACTCTCCATTACTTTGCATATATCCTGCACTCTTTATTTATTTTGCATATATCCTGCACTCTCCATTACTTTGCATACATCCTGCACGCTTCATTACTTTGCATTCATCCTGCACTCTCCATTACTTTGCATACATCCTGCACGCTCCATTACTTTGCATACATCCTGCACTCTCCATTACTTTGCATACATCCTGCACTCTCCATTACTTTGCATACATCCTGCACTCTCCATTACTTTGCATACATCCTGCACTCTCCATTACTTTGCATACATCCTGCACTCTCCATTACTTTGCATACATCCTGCACTCTTCATTACTTTGCATACATCCTGCACGCTCCATTACTTTGCATACATCCTGCACGCTCCATTACTTTGCATACATCCTGCATGGGATAGATACATTTTTGCACCTCAAACGAAGACCGGACCCGCGATAGACATTCGAGTGCTCTGGCCACTGAGGTCTGGGACTCCAGTACTCGGCACTGAATACTGAAGATACGCCAGAACTCGATGCAGTTACAAAATCTTGCAGTGAACGCTTTGTAAAAACGATTCGTAACATAACCCTTGATTATGTGCATCCAAAGGAGTGAAGAGATGCGTTCAAGACAGTTGATGTTGGAAGACCATGAATCAGACTGCTGGCCGTGGGCCACAGGGTCATGACCTACCGGGTGCGGACGCAGAGCTGCTCCGTACTTTTTTTGCACCAGCGCCGTCATCCTTGGCGTCCTGCTGGCCTTGCTGTTTTGAGGGAGTCTGAAAGGTAGACATTCCCACACAACAGTTAAGAAACTAGGTGTCACCATGTTCTTCATGTCAAGGTTGTTTGACAGATGCATGATAACTCTCTCTCTCTCTCTCTCTCTCTCTCTCTCTCTCTCTCTCTCTCTCTCTCTCTCTCTCTCTCTCTCTCTCTCTCCCTCCCTCTCTCTCTCTCTCGCACACACACACACACACACACACACATGCACACACACACACACATGCACATACACATGTGCACGCGATGCGCCCAGGAATATCACATAAATCACAATAGCTAAATATGCATACAAACCACTCAGTCTTTTTCGTGTGCTCTCCTCAGAGCACCAGCCTGAAGCATGCACCTTTGGTCTGAATTTGTGTTTTCGTGAGACCCTGGCGGCCCTAACGCCGACACACGTTTCATCGCTCACATACATACAGCAATTTCATCTGAACAGCGCTTTCATCACAAAAATGAAATTTAAATGTGTCGTTATCATGACTTAAGACAAATCTAGCCTTGTACACAATGTCAACAGATACTCCCGCGTTTAGGTGCGTCGACCCGCATTTCCATTTTATAAATGTAGTGTAAGAGGGTGAGAGTAGGATGTAGAGACCTGTCCAAATATCTGTAGTTCAACGCACTCTCTCTTATCTGTTCCTCCTTGTGTGAATAGATTGTAACTGCAGAGAAACGTGAAAGGCGTGTTTCTCTCACACTCTGCTGCTACCTTAGAGATATATGTTGTTCATGCAGACTCACTCTCTGATCTGGCAGTATCCTTGTCTTTGACTTCCACTGCGGTGCTTGAGAGCACATCGACTTTTACAGTTTATTCATCTAATGTACCATGTACTGTATGTAATATTCAATATAGCCCTAGTGTTTATTCTTATCAATCATCTCATATATGGCAACCTGCACTCCATGAGTTGTAACCGGTGATATTCAAAGAAAACGACGAATAAGTACCTGCTTTAATTGGCACCGTAAATATATCACTGGTCATTTATTTATACACGAATCACTTTTGGAATTCATTCATTGCGCAGAATGTACTTTGACTAACGCACATTCCAACGGAGTGAAGTTTGTTATATGGGGCTGTTAATTTAAGACTCAAACAGTTGTTAGAAGCTGTGTATCAGCACAAATGTGCCTTCACTGGGAACCACAGGTCCCAGCTTTTAGTTAGAAATTCCGTCTGCTCTCGCAGAAGTCCGCGCAGAGGCTATTTATAGCCAGAGCAGGACAGAGACCACCAGAGGCCAGGGAGAGGTCATCCCAGCAGGCAGTAGCCATGTACTGCGCTGTCTGTTACCATGAATAAAGACGGAGAGAGGCAATACCCGCAGGCAGTAGCCATGTACTGCACTGTCTGTTACCATGAATAAAGACGGAGAGAGGCAATACCCGCAGGCAGTAGCCCTGTACTGCACTGTCTGTTACCGTGAATAAAGACGGAGAGAGGCAATACCCGCAGGCAGTAGCCCTGTACTGCACTGTCTGTTACCGTGAATAAAGACGGAGAGAGGCAATACCCGCAGGCAGTAGCCATGTACTGCACTGTCTGTTACCATGAATAAAGACGGAGAGAGGCAATACCCGCAGGCAGTAGCCATGTACTGCACTGTCTGTTACCATGAATAAAGACGGAGAGAGGCAATGCCCGCAGGCAGTAGCCCTGTACTGCACTGTCTGTTACCGTGAATAAAGACGGAGAGAGGCAATGCCCGCAGGCAGTAGCCCTGTACTGCACTGTCTGTTACCATGAATAAAGACGGAGAGAGGCAATACCCGCAGGCAGTAGCCATGTACTGCACTGTCTGTTACCGTGAATAAAGACGGAGAGAGGCAATACCCGCAGGCAGTAGCCTGTACTGCTCTGTCTGTTACCGTGAATAAAGACGGAGAGAGGCAATACCCGCAGGCAGTAGCCTGTACTGCACTGTCTGTTACCGTGAATAAAGACGGAGAGAGGCAATACCCGCAGGCAGTAGCCCTGTACTGCACTGTCTGTTACCGTGAATAAAGACGGAGAGAGGCAATACCCGCAGGCAGTAGCCCATGTACTGCACTGTCTGTTACCGTGAATAAAGACGGAGAGAGGCAATACCCGCAGGCAGTAGCCATGTACTGCACTGTCTGTTACCGTGAATAAAGACGGAGAGAGGCAATACCCGCAGGCAGTAGCCCTGTACTGCACTGTCTGTTACCGTGAATAAAGACGGAGAGAGGCAATACCCGCAGGCAGTAGCCATGTACTGCACTGTCTGTTACCGTGAGTAAAGACGGAGAGAGGCAATACCCGCAGGCAGTAGCCATGTACTGCACTGTCTGTTACCGTGAATAAAGACGGAGAGAGGCAATACCCGCAGGCAGTAGCCCTGTACTGCACTGTCTGTTACCATGAATAAAGACGGAGAGAGGCAATACCCGCAGGCAGTAGCCATGTACTGCACTGTCTGTTACCGTGAATAAAGACAGAGAGAGGCAATACCCGCAGGCAGTAGCCATGTACTGCACTGTCTGTTACCGTGAATAAAGACGGAGAGAGGCAATACCCGCAGGCAGTAGCCATGTACTGCGCTGTCTGTTACCATGTATAAAGACAGAGAGGCAATACCCGCAGGCAGTAGCCATGTACTGCGCTGTCTGTTACCATGAATAAAGACGGAGAGAGGCAACACCCGCAGGCAGTAGCCATGTACTGCACTGTCTGTTACCATGAATAAAGACGGAGAGAGGCAACACCCGCAGGCAGTAGCCATGTACTGCACTGTCTGTTACCATGAATAAAGACGGAGAGAGGCAATACCCGCAGGCAGTAGCCATGTACTGCGCTGTCTGTTATTGTGAATAAAGACGGAGAGAGGCAATACCCGCAGGCAGTAGCCATGTACTGCGCTGTCTGTTACCGTGAATAAAGACGGAGAGAGGCAATACCCGCAGGCAGTAGCCCTGTACTGCACTGTCTGTTACCGTGAATAAAGACGGAGAGAGGCAATACCCGCAGGCAGTAGCCATGTACTGCACTGTCTGTTACCGTGAATAAAGACGGAGAGAGGCAATACCCGCAGGCAGTAGCCATGTACTGCGCTGTCTGTTACCGTGAATAAAGACGGAGAGAGGCAATACCCGCAGGCAGTAGCCATGTACTGCACTGTCTGTTACCATGAATAAAGACGGACAGAGGCAATACCCGCAGGCAGTATCCCTGTACTGCGCTGTCTGTTACCATGAATAAAGACGGACAGAGGCAATACCCGCAGGCAGTAGCCATGTACTGCACTGTCTGTTACCGTGAATAAAGACGGAGAGAGGCAATACCCGCAGGCAGTAGCCATGTACTGCGCTGTCTGTTACCATGAATAAAGACGGCGAGGTCATCCCAGTAGGCAGTAGCCCTGTACTGCGCTGTCTGTTACCATGAATAAAGACGGAGAGAGGCAATACCCGCAGGCAGTAGCCATGTACTGCACTGTCTGTTACCGTGAATAAAGACGGAGAGAGGCAATACCCGCAGGCAGTAGCCATGTACTGCACTGTCTGTTACCGTGAATAAAGACGGAGAGAGGCAATACCCGCAGGCAGTAGCCATGTACTGCGCTGTCTGTTACCATGAATAAAGACGGCGAGGTCATCCCAGTAGGCAGTAGCCATGTACTGCGCTGTCTGTTACCATGAATAAAGACGGAGAGAGGCAATACCCGCAGGCAGTAGCCCTGTACTGCACTGTCTGTTACCGTGAATAAAGACGGAGAGAGGCAATACCCGCAGGCAGTAGCCATGTACTGCACTGTCTGTTACCATGAATAAAGACGGAGAGGCAATACCCGCAGGCAGTAGCCCTGTACTGCACTGTCTGTTACCGTGAATAAAGACGGAGAGAGGCAATGCCCGCAGGCAGTAGCCCTGTACTGCACTGTCTGTTACCATGAATAAAGACGGAGAGAGGCAATACCCGCAGGCAGTAGCCCGGTACTGCATTGTCTGTTACCGTGAATAAAGACAGAGAGAGGCAATACCCGCAGGCAGTAGCCCTGTACTGCACTGTCTGTTACCATGAATAAAGACAGAGAGGCAATACCCGCAGGCAGTAGCCATGTACTGCACTGTCTGTTACCATGAATAAAGACAGAGAGGCAATACCCGCAGGCAGTAGCCATGTACTGCACTGTCTGTTACCGTGAATAAAGACGGAGAGAGGCAATACCCGCAGGCAGTAGCCCTGTACTGCACTGTCTGTTACCATGAATAAAGACGGAGAGAGGCAATACCCGCAGGCAGTAGCCCTGTACTGCACTGTCTGTTACCGTGAATAAAGACGGAGAGAGGCAATACCCGCAGGCAGTAGCCCTGTACTGCACTGTCTGTTACCGTGAATAAAGACGGAGAGAGGCAATACCCGCAGGCAGTAGCCCTGTACTGCACTGTCTGTTACCGTGAATAAAGACGGAGAGAGGCAATACCCGCAGGCAGTAGCCATGTACTGCGCTGTCTGTTACCATGAATAAAGACAGAGAGGCAATACCCGCAGGCAGTAGCCCTGTACTGCGCTGTCTGTTACCGTGAATAAAGACGGAGAGAGGCAATACCCGCAGGCAGTAGCCATGTACTGCGCTGTCTGTTACCATGAATAAAGACAGAGAGAGGCAATACCCGCAGGCAGTAGCCATGTACTGCACTGTCTGTTACCATGAATAAAGACGGAGAGAGGCAATACCCGCAGGCAGTAGCCCTGTACTGCACTGTCTGCTACCATGAATAAAGACGGATAAATTTGATGCCACGCCTTCTTGTCTGCTGATTCCTTGGAGGGAGTGAAGGGAGAGAGACAAGTACACCATCTCTACACCCCCTGCCTGCTCCAGCCATGCCACACTTGGAGGGAGTGAAGGGAGAGAGACAAGTACACCATCTCTACACCCCCTGCCTGCTCCAGCCATGCCACACTTGGAGGGAGTGAAGGGAGAGAGACAAGTACACCATCTCTACACCCCCTGCCTGCTCGAGCCATGCCACACTTGGAGGGAGTGAAGGGAGAGAGACAAGCACACCGTCTCTACACCCCCTGCGTGCTCGAGCCATGCTTACGAGACGTGCATACAATACAGCTTCGATAAATTAGTGTTGGTCATTGCTTACAATTCCTTTGGATGGGTTTCAAGTATCCCAAAATACAACGTTTTCTGCGCGAACCGAAGACAACAATGGCAGCTCAACTCGCTGTGACTGCGGCCGGAATCTCACCCTGCTGGCCTCGTCGTTGTAATATTGCGTCTTGGATGGCTGGGGAGTAGAGGCACCCCTGGTTCCTGATTAAAACAAACAAAAGGTAGAAAATGTCGTTTCGTCTTTGTAACTCATCAGCTACAGGAGGCATCTGTGCATGCCTGCGCGCTAGTACGTATGTGTGCATGTAGTGCAACTGATCTGTAGATTTGTGCGCGCATGCATTTGCGTGTGAGTGCATGTGTGTGTGCGCGTGCACTTGCGTGTGTGAGTGTGTGTATATGTGTTTGTGCGCGCGAGCGTGTGTGTACATTTGTTGGTGTGCGTGTATGTGTGTGTGCGTGTGCGTGTATGCGTGTACACAGCTCACGCAAAATGTCATTCACTGGTTTGCTTGTCCGAATTAAACCATATTTCGTATCATGTACAAAAAGAAAGGATGTGTGTAAACTCTCTGAACTAAATAAGAAACTCATGAAAGGAGTCGTGTTCATGCTTCATTTCAAAGGGTAGGCAGATATGCTGCATATAGAACGTAATAATGATGAATAACAGTCGAGTCAACCCGAGCAAGGACGGAACCGCGGCACCTAACCCCTTCGCACAACTGCCAACAGGTGGAGCCACTTCGCCAACAGGTGGCGCCACTACGCCAACAGGTGGCGCCACTACGCCAACAGGTGGAGCCACTACGCCAGATCCCGATCTTATTAAAAGATGAGTTCATCAGCGTAGTTAGTCGTTCGCCTGCGGTCAAAGTACTCGTGCAGGGGAGGTCATGTGACTGCAGTACACGTGCAGGGGAGGTCATGTGACTGCAGTACACGTGCAGGGGAGGTCATGTGACTGCAGTACACGTGCAGGGGAGGTCATGTGACTGCAGTACACGTGCAGGGGAGGTCATGTGACTGCAGTACACGTGCAGGGGAGGTCATGTGACTGCAGTACTCGTGCAGGGGAGGTCATGTGACTGCAGTACACGTGCAGGGGAGGTCATGTGACTGCAGTACTCGTGCAGGGGAGGTCATGTGACTGCAGTACACGTGCAGGGGAGGTCATGTGACTGCAGTACACGTGCAGGGGAGGTCATGTGACTGCAGTACACGTGCAGGGGAGCTCATGTGACTGCAGTACACGTGCAGGGGAGGTCATGTGACTGCAGTGCACGTGCAGGGGAGGTCATGTGACTGCAGTACACGTGCAAGGGAGGTCATGTGACTGCAGTACACGTGCAAGGGATGTAATGTGACTGCAGTACACGTGCAGGGGAGGTCATGTGACTGTAGTACACGTGCAGGGGAGGTCATGTGACTGCAGTACACGTGCAGGGGAGGTCATGTGACTGAAGTACACGTGCAGGGGAGGTCATGTGACTGCAGTACACGTGCAAGGGAGGTAATGTGACTGCAGTACACGTGCAGGGGAGGTCATGTGACTGTAGTACACGTGCAGGGGAGGCCATGTGACTGCAGTACACGTGCAAGGGAGGTCATGTGACTGCAGTACACGTGCAGGGGAGGTCATGTGACTGCAGTACACGTGCAGGGGAGGTCATTGGACTGCAATACACGTGCAGGGGAGGTCATGTGACTGTAGTACACGTGCAGGGGAGGTCACGTGACTGCTCTGCGGGAGCGCGAAGGTCTCATTCGACCTGTTGGCAACTGAGCGAGGCGATTCATTGCCGCGGTTCAGTCCCGGCCCTGCCCTGTCCCCCACTCTCTGAACTACGTCAATGCGCCTGTCCGCCTGCTCCTCCGTTTGTCTGTGTCTCTGTCTGTGTGTCTGTCTATGTCTCTGTGTGTATGTCTATGTCTGTGTCTGTGTGTCTGTCTATGTCTCTGTCTGTGTGTATGTCTGTCTATGTCTGTGTGTCTATGTCTCTGTCTGTGTGTCTGTCTATGTCTCTGTCTGTCTCTGCCTGAGTCTATGTCTCTGTCTGTGTGTCTGCCTTCCAGCTCCTCCATCTGTTAGTTTGTCTGTGTGTCTGCCGTCCTGCTACTCTGTCTGTCTGTGTGTCTGTCTGTGTGGCTTTTTTTTCTTCCTGATACTCCGTCTGTCTGTCTGTCTGTCTGTCTGTCTGTCTGTCTGTCTGTCTGTCTGTGTGTCTGCCTGTGTGTCTGTCTGTGTGGCTGTGTGTCTGCCTGCCACCTACTTCGTCTGTATGTTTGTGTCTGTGATGGTTCAGTGTTAAATTCATTGCAAACCTTCAGTCTTAGTGGATTTTGAGATTGCTTCATTTCTTGTTGAAGATGGGGCCGGTTTCGGGATGAGAGCTTGACAGAAATTTTAAGAAATGGGTTAAGTTCAGTTACATTTGAATGAAAAAGTGCAAACAA
Source organism: Theodoxus fluviatilis (assembly GCA_034096865.1). NCBI lineage: Eukaryota > Metazoa > Mollusca > Gastropoda > Cycloneritida > Neritidae > Theodoxus > Theodoxus fluviatilis. The sequence continues at coordinate 117,793 of JAWQFJ010002853.1, forward strand.
TCATGATTCAATACCTTCAATGCGCCTGTCCGCCTGCTCCTCCGTTTGTCTGTGTCTCTGTCTGTGTGTCTATCTATGTCTCTGTCTGTGTGTCTGTCTATGTCTCTGTCTGTGTGTCTGTCTATGTCTCTGTCTGTGTGTCTGTCTATGTCTCTGTCTGTGTGTCTATCTATGTCTCTGTGTGTATGTCTATGTCTCTGCCTCTGTGTCTGTCTATGTCTCTGTCTGTGTGTCTGTCTATGTGTCTGTGTGTATGTCTATGTTTGTGTCTGTCTATGTCTCTGCCTGTGTGTCTGTCTATGTGTCTGTGTGTCTGTCTATGTGCTTGTGTGTCTGTCTATGTCTGTGTCTTTGTGTCTGTCTATGTCTCTGTGTGTATGTCTATGTCTCTGTCTGTGTGTCTGTCTATGTCTCTGTCTGTGTGTCTGTCTATGTCTCTGTCTGTGTGTCTGCCTATGTCTCTGTCTGTGTGTCTGTCTATGTCTCTGTCTGTGTGTCTGTCTGTCTGTCTGTCTGTCTGTCTGTCTGTGTGTCTGTCTATGTCTCTGTCTGTGTGTCTATGTCTCTGTCTGTGTGTCTGTCTATGTCTCTGTGTGTATGTCTATGTCTGTATCTGTGTGTCTGTCTATGTCTCTGTCTGTGTGTCTATGTCTCTGTCTGTGTGTCTATGTCTCTGTGTGTATGTCTATGTTTGTGTCTGTGTGTCTGTCTATGTCTCTGTCTGTGTGTCTGTCTATGTCTCTGTGTGTATGTCTATGTCTGTGTCTGTGTGTCTGTCTATGTCTCTGTCTGTGTGTCTGTCTATGTCTCTGTGTGTATGTCTACCTTTGTGTCTGTGTGTCTGTTTATGTCTCTGTCTGTGTGTCTGTCTATGTCTCTGTGTGTATGTCTATGTCTGTGTCTGTATGTCTGTCTATGTCTCTGTCTATGTCTCTGTCTATGTCTCTGTCTATGTCTCTGTCTATGTCTCTGTCTATGTCTCTGTCTATGTCTCTGCCTGAGTCTGTCTATGTCTCTGTCTGTGTGTCTGTCTGTATGTCTGTCTATGTCTCTGTCTGTGTGTCTGTCTATGTGTCTGTCTGTCTCTGTCTGAGTCTGTCTATGTCTCTGTCTGTGTGTCTGTCTATGTCTCTGCCTGAGTCTGTCTATGTCTCTGCCTGAGTCTGTCTATGTCTCTGTCTGTGTGTCTGTCTGTGTGTCTGTCTATGTCTCTGCCTGTGTGTCTGTCTGTGTGTCTGTCTGTGTGTCTATGTCTCTGCCTGAGTCTGTCTATGTCTCTGCCTGTGTGTCTATGTCTCTGTCTATGTGTCTATGTCTCTGCCTGAGTCTGTCTATGTCTCTGTCTATGTGTCTATGTCTCTGTCTATGTGTCTATGTCTCTGTATATGTGTCTATGTCTCTGCCTGTATGTCTATGTCTCTGCCTGTGTGTCTATGTCTCTGTCTATGTGTCTATGTCTCTGCCTGTGTGTCTATGTCTCTGCCTGTGTGTCTATGTCTCTGTCTATGTGTCTATGTCCCTGTCTGTGTGTCTATGTCTCTGCCTGTGTGTCTATGTCTCTGCCTCTGTGTCTGTCTATGTCTCTGTGTGTATGTCTATGTTTGTGTCTGTGTGTCTGTCTATGTCTCTGCCTGTGTGTCTATGTCTCTGCCTGTGTGTCTATGTCTCTGCCTGTGTATCTATGTCTCTGTCTGTGTGTCTGTCTGTGTGTCTGTCTATGTCTCTGTCTGTGTGTCTATGTCTCTGTCTGTGTGTCTGTCTATGTCTCTGTGTGTATGTCTATGTTTGTGTCTGTGTGTCTGTCTATGTCTCTGTCTGTGTGTCTGTCTATGTCTCTGTGTGTATGTCTATGTCTGTGTCTGTGTGTCTGTCTATGTCTCTATCTGTGTGTCTGTCTATGTGTCTGTATGAGTGTATGTCTATGTCTCTGCCTGTGTGTCTATGTCTCTGTCTGTGTGTCTGTCTATGTCTCTGTGTGTATGTCTATGTCTGTGTCTGTGTTTCTGTCTATGTCTCTGTTTGTGTGTCTGTCTATGTCTCTGTCTGAGTCTGTCTATGTCTCTGTCTGTGTGTCTATGTCTCTGTCTGTCTCTGTCTGTGTCTGTCTATGTCTCTGACTGTGTGTCTGTCTATGTCTCTGCCTGAGTCTGTCTATGTCTCTGTCTGTGTGCCTATGTCTCTGTCTGTCTCTGTCTGTGTCTGTCTATGTCTCTGACTGTGTGTCTGTCTATGTCTCTGTCTGTCTCTGTCTGTGTCTGTCTATGTCTCTGTCTGTGTGTCTGTCTATGTCTCTGTCTGTCTCTGTCTGTGTCTGTCTATGTCTCTGACTGTGTGTCTGCCTTCCAGCTCCTCCATCTGTTAGTTTGTCTGTGTGTCTGCCGTCCTGCTACTCTGTCTGTCTGTGTGTCTGTCTGTGTGGCTTTTTTCTTCTTCCTGATACTCCGTCTGTCTGTCTGTCTGTGTGTCTGCCTGTGTGTCTGTCTGTGTGGCTGTCTGTGTGTCTGCCTGCCACCTACTTCGTCTGTATGTTTGTGTCTGTGATAGTTCAGTGTTAAATTCATTGCAAACCTTCAGTCTTAGTGGATTTTGAGATTGCTTCATTTCTTGTTGAAGGTGGGGCCGGTGTCGAGATGAGAGCTTGACAGAAATTTTAAGAAATGGGTTAAGTTCAGTTACATTTGAATAAAAAAGATGCAAACAATCATGATTCAATACCTTTTGGTAAATTATGCACGTGGTTGATAAGATGGTTGGCAAGAAATTATTGTTTTAATGATATATATTTTTTGGCGGGAACCAGAACGGGAAGTCTGCCATGTTCTGCTGCAGTGAATGTATGTAACCTGTTATGATTACTCTTAATTAACACTGCTATCCCAGCATGCTTTGCAAGGCTGAGCTGGCTAAATTGCGTTGCAAAGGGACGCTAAGCGCCATTTGATTTCTCTCATGACCCTTACTGGATGTCTACTTTGCGTTTATTGCCTGGACTTTACCACCGCCATCTATCTTCTCAACATTTCATCGTCTTCACCCTCGTCTAGAGACTGCTCTTACTCATTAGATACTGTTTCTTCTTGTTCCCAGGAGGTGTGAATATTGCCTCCGTTGCTTTCTAATGTGAGGACGCTGGTTCTGTGTGTTTGTGAATGGTGTGTTTTCCTCACTGGATTCTTGGACTTTGGACTACACGTCAAACTGGTATGGGCTTTCTGATTATTTGTTCTCATATTTTTAATTATTTCACAAATCAACTTGGTCTGCATTATGTTTAGAGTCGTGACATCTTGGGTTAATGAGTGAAAGCATCATTGTTTTTCCCGCTGTTTTTACTCAGTTTTCATTAGTCTAAAAAGTGTCTATTTCCTTAAATACAATTTTACAATCATTCCTTCCCCACTCCTTGATGTTTTTATTTTGTGTTGTGTTTGTGAGGAGAGAATGACGTATGCATCACCTGACGTGTGCAATAGCTCCTAGATGCAGGGTCATGACCTACCGGGTGCGTGCGCAAGGTAGATCTGACTTTGCACTGCACCAGCGCCGTCGTTCCTGCAATGGCACGGCCTGTCTGTGGAAGGCTGGAAAGAAAACATCCCACGCAACACTTAGGAAGCTAAGTTCTTCAGGCCATGCACTTGAGGTCAAGGTTTTGTATACATTGCACAAAAGCACAGAGGAAAACATCCCACGCAACACTTAGGAAGCTAAGTTCTTCAGGCCATGCACTTGAGGTTAAGGTTTTGTATACATTGCACAAAGGCACAGAGGAAAGACGAGCAAATTCAAACAATAACACTATTACACACTTTGCTTATTACTATTATTATTATTATTACTTTGCTGAAGAAGTTGCCGGAAGGCATCGAAATATTCTTAAAGTAATAACACAGAAAGTCATCTTGTTTTTTGTTTTCTTTCTCTTTTTTTGTAAGTGTATTACACACACACACACACACACATACACACACACAGGCACACATACACTCACATACATCTACATACATACACACGCGCACACACATACATGTACATAGATACACACACTCATACACACACATATATACACACACACATACAAACGCACACACATATGGACACATGCACGCACAAACACGTACGCGGACACACATACACACACGTATATATACACACATACACGCACACACACACATATACAATCACACACACATATACAACCACACACACACACACACACACACACATACACACACAGACATGTACAAGCGCGCGCACGCACGCACACACACACACACACATACAGGAACATACACACAACCCAACAGTTCTGTCGCAATCTCTCCTTCCTCCTTTAGGCAAGAGACGACTATTGGAAGGAACTGGTTTCTTTCCTGGCTGCCATCGGTGCCGATCACAAAAGGGCCACACATTATCGCCCCTGACACAAGTGTGCACAGCGTCCTGAGTCAGTTCTGTGACAAGCACTGTGGCCTTCGTCCGTCTACAAGTATAGTCTTTTGTAATTTCGTTTCCCGAGAAATCTGTCAAAACAGTTTGCTTGCTTTGGCAACGGCCCCAAATGGCACACTGTGCTGCACGAGAAAGTGGATGAAGAAAACTGAAGCTCTTATTTATGGAGTTGTTGTCTTTCTGCTTCAGCAAGTCGCTGACGCAGCGGTTCCTGCCGCTGTCTGCCTTGCCTACATGCGGCTTGGCGGTGCAACTCCGTTCTACGTCGTGAAGGCCACCGTGGGTCGCCGTGAACTCAGTTCCACTGACAATGCGGTGCACGTGTTGCTCACAGCCCCCAGAGTATACAAGGGAATCAACTGATCTTGTTGGTGGCATGGCTTGACACCATCACACGGAACGAAGAATTTAAGACACCGGTAAGCGAAATTAGTACAAAACTTGACCAGCGGCAAACGTGAAAAGCTGTGGGAAAAGACCACGTTTTTTATGAAGCATCGCAAACATTAAAAAAAGTGATTGACTGAGACAAGCGCCACGATGAAAAACACTCTACTATTGGTCTACCTAAAAATAACTCGGTAACTTTGTGAACTGTCGCGAACCGGTAGGTCGTTCAAGAGACCTTGCGCTGGATAGTGCGCGATAGCGCTCGACTCTTGAACGGATTGCTAGGCGTAGCACCATCGAGCGCTCCATACTTGAACGAATTGCTAGGCGTAGCACCATCGAGCGCTCCATACTTGAACGGATTGCTAGGCGTAGCACCATCGAGCGCTCCATACTTGAACGGATTGCTAGGCGTAGCACCATCGAGCGCTCCATACTTGAACGGATTGCTAGGCGTAGCACCATCGACCGCTCCATACTTGAACGGATTGCTAGGCGCAGCACCATCGAGCGCTCCATACTTGAACGGATTGCTAGGCGTAGCACCATCGAGCGCTCCATCCCGCCGCGGAGAGGCTACGCGCGTAGATCAAAGTGGCTGCTTTTGGCAAATGGCAGGAAGTCCCCACACAAAATGCTCCAAATGGCACACATTTCGACATGCGATTAACACCCAGCTCTGCGTGAAGTTACAAAATGTTACGCTGATGTTATTTTCATTTTGGAAATAATAACTGCTCTGAACTAAGTACCTGGCAAGATGTGAGCAATATAATTTCTCGAAAACATTCTCAAATGTTTTAAGGGAGGTAACTCTGTATCTTACATTTGCCCTTGGTTTGTTATGTGACCTCCCTTGGTGTAAGTGTCGAAAAATGTTTTTGCTTACTAAGTCAGCACTGTCGTTTCGACATAAATTTCTATTCGAGCGGTGCCGAGCCCTGATGCGCAGCTGCAGCAATATACAAATATATTTTATCAGCTTCCTCAAGGATTGACCAGTCTGCAGCTGCTGCTGGTTCGCACAGTTGGTTGAGAAGCGCACTCCGCGACTATGAGAATGCAGCACGGAAGCCATCTTGGTTGGCGCTCGGTCATGCAAAGTCGTTCAAGAGTAAGTAGCACTTTTGGGCTCGCTGGCGCTCGATGGAGCGCAAGGTCTCTTAAACGAGCCTCGGCTCGCGGCATTTTGCTGACTCGTGCCCCGAAGGCGTATACCCAACTGCCCCTGGGGGAAGAAAAACAAAAAGCTGAAAGCGTAGCAATTTACACAGATGCGCAGAAAGTCATGCTAATACGTAGCATGCTACGCTTAAAGCGTAGCAGTTGGCACTTCTGGTTAAGGTTTGATTGCCCAACTGGAGCATTAGACTGATACGTAGTCAATATATACTCTTATATACATCTGATCGATTTGATGCACGCACTGAACGTATCCCCTTCACTAACGTACATGGTTATCCGTTTATTCGACCAAGGTGTTTATGGTGCTGGAGGTGAGACGGCAGCACATACTCACAAGCGCAGAGCTTCTAGCGATGAGGACAGGCCATTGTAACGTTTAAACTCTCATTCTCTCTCTCTCTCTCTCTCTCTCTCTCTCTCTCTATATATATATATATATATATATATATATATATATATATATATATATATATTATGTGTGTGTGTGTGTGTGTGTGTGTGTGTGTGTGTGTGTGTGTGTGTGTGTGTGGATGTGTGTGTGTGTGTGTTTGTTCTACTATCCTTAGGAGCACACTGGAATCTCTATACAGGCAGAAGTTGCCATTTGATGTGCGTCCATAGAGCGCCACTAGTTAGCAGGCATAAAAGCTCAAACATCACATGGTCACTAACACTCTTAAAACGTTTTATACCCCTGCATCTTATTCGACAATCGTTTAACTCTCAAAATCATTTCATTCAGATTTGGACCAAAGCAAAGAAACTACGATTTTCTCTATTTATGGGCATGCGAGACATACAGTATCTTGCAGTTTTCATTAGTCTTGTTTTCTTACCTTAGAGTCCTTTTCTGCTACGACGAGTTTGCTTTCTGCAGGGGTTAAAACCGCCTTGCTTTCACCTTTTTTCACGGAGTGCTCTCTAGCTACGATGGGGTCCTTTGGGACTTCGGCAGAGGTCGTGCTTAATACGACGGTTTTGCTTTTTGCAGGGGTTAAAACCGCCTTGCTTTCACCTTTTTTCACGGGGTCCTCTCTAGCTATGATGGGGTCCTTTGTGACTTCGGCAGGGATCGTGCTTACCACGACGGGAGGGATCAACGTTTTAGAGGCACTGCCTGGAATGAGAAACTTCTGAATAGAGCATTTTATTTGACATCTGCAGTTTACAGAGTTATCATAGACAAGCTGAAAATGCGTATTTGAGCACTTTTGTTTGTTCGTTGTTGTTTTTTCCCTTTGAAACGTAAATGTGTGAATGCGTACATGCGAGTTTCCATCTTTGTGTCAGTGGGGTGTGTGTGTGTGTGTGTGTGTGTGTGTGTGTGTGTGTGTGTGTGTGTGTGTGTGTTTGTGTCTGTGTGTGAGTGTGTGTGTGCATGTGTGCCCATATGCTTATGTTTCTCTTTGAACGCAAATAAGTCAAAATGTGTGTTGCGACATGTCTTTTTCGTAAAGTCCTGTCGATATGGGGCTTATCCTAGCTTGCACACGGGGGTTCTCCTAGCTTGCACACGGGGGTTCTCCTAGCTTGCACACGAGGCTTCTCCTAGCTTGCACACGGGGTTCTCCTAGCTTGCACACGGGGCTTCTCCTAGCTTGCACACGGGGGTTCTCCTAGCTTGCACTACACGGGGCTTCTCCTAGCTTGCACTACACGGGGGTTCTCCTAGCTTGCACTACACGGGGTTCTCCTAGCTTGCACACGGGGCTTCTCCTAGCTTGCACACGGGGCTTCTCCTAGCTTGTACTACACGGGGGTTCTCCTAGCTTGCACTACACGGAGCTTCTCCTAGCTTGCACACGGGGGTTCTCCTAGCTTGCACACGGGGGTTCTCCTAGCTTGCACTACACGGGGCTTCTCCTAGCTTGCACACGGGGCTTCTCCTAGCTTGCACACGGGGGTTCTCCTAGCTTGCACACGGGGGTTCTCCTAGCTTGCACTACACGGGGCTTCTCCTAGCTTGCACACGGGGGTTCTCCTAGCTTGCACACGGGGGTTCTCCTAGCTTGCACACGGGGGTTCTCCTAGCTTGCACTACACGGGGCTTCTCCTAGCTTGCACTACACGGGGTTCTCCTAGCTTGCACACGGGGGTTCTCCTAGCTTGCACACGGGACTTCTCCTAGCTTGCACTACACGGGGCTTCTCCTAGCTTGCACTACACGGGGTTCTCCTAGCTTGCACACGGAGCTTCTCCTAGCTTGCACACGAGGCTTCTCCTAGCGTGCACACGGAGCTTCTCCTAGCTTGCACACGAGGCTTCTCCTAGCTTGCACACGGGGCTTCTCCTAGCTTGCACTACACGAGGCTTCTCCTAGCTTGCACTACACGAGGCTTCTCCTAGCTTGCACTACACGGGGGTTCTCCTAGCTTGCACACGGGGGTTCTTCTAGCTTGCACACGGGGCTTCTCCTAGCTTGCACTACACGGGGCTTCTCCTAGCTTGCACACGGGGCTTCTCCTAGCTTGCACACGGGGGTTCTCCTAGCTTGCACACGGGGCTTCTCCTAGCTTGCACTACACGGAGCTTCTCCTAGCTTGCACACGGGGGTTCTCCTAGCTTGCACTAACGGGGGTTCTCCTAGCTTGCACTACACGGGGCTTCTCCTAGCTTGCACACGGGGGTTCTCCTAGCTTGCACACGGGGCTTCTCCTAGCTTGCACTACACGGGGCTTCTCCTAGCTTGCACACGGGGGTTCTCCTAGCTTGCACACGGGGCTTCTCCTAGCTTGCACACGGGGCTTCTCCTAGCTTGCACTACACGAGGCTTCTCCTAGCTTGCACTACACGAGGCTTCTCCTAGCTTGCACACGGGGGTTCTCCTAGCTTGCACTACACGGGGCTTCTCCTAGCTTGCACTACACGGGGCTTCTCCTAGCTTGCACACGGGGGTTCTCCTAGCTTGCACTACACGGGGTTCTCCTAGCTTGCACACGGGGGTTCTCCTAGCTTGCACTGCACGGAGCTTCTCCTAGCTTGCACTACACGGGGGTTCTCCTAGCTTGCACACGGGGCTTATCCTAGCTTGCACACGGGGGTTCTCCTAGCTTGCACTACACGGGGCTTCTCCTAGCTTGCACACGAGGCTTCTCCTAGCTTGCACACGGGGCTTATCCTAGCTTGCACACGGGGGTTCTCCTAGCTTGCACTACACGGGGCTTCTCCTAGCTTGCACTACACGGGGCTTCTCCTAGCTTGCACTTGGGGCTTCTCCTAGCTTGCACACGGGGGTTCTCCTAGCTTGCACACGGGGCTTCTCCTAGCTTGCACACGGGGCTTCTCCTAGCTTGCACACGGAGCTTCTCCTAGCTTGCACTACACGGGGCTTCTCCTAGCTTGCACTACACGGGGCTTCTCCTAGCTTGCACACGGGGCTTCTCCTAGCTTGCACACGGGGGTTCTCCTAGCTTGCACACGGGGGTTCTCCTAGCTTGCACTTCACGCGGGTTCTCCTAGCTTGCACACGGGGGTTCTCCTAGCTTGCACACGGGGCTTCTCCTAACTTGCACACGGGGCTTCTCCTAGCTTGCACACGGGGGTTCTCCTAGCTTGCACTACACGGGGGTTCTCCTAGCTTGCACTACACGGGGGTTCTCCTAGCTTGTACTACACGGGGGTTCTCCTAGCTTGCACACGGGGCTTCTCCTAGCTAGCACACGGGGCTTCTCCTAGCTTGCACACGGGGCTTCTCCTAGCTTGCACAAGGGGCTTCTCCTAGCTTGCACACGGGGGTTCTCCTAGCTTGCACTACACGGAGCTTCTCCTAGCTTGCACACGGGGGTTCTCCTAGCTTGCACTACACGGAGCTTCTCCTAGCTTGCACACTACACGGGGCTTCTCCTAGCTTGCACACGGGGGTTCTCCTAGCTTGCACTACATGGAGCTTCTCCTAGCTTGCGCAGGGAAGTCAAGTCCAACAATTCAGTAGTCGTTTTCGAAAAATAACTTTATTCAAGCGCTGATCGATTTACAGCGATGTTATCAGTAATCAGCATTACCATAAGTGCACTTCAGTCTCGGGCTTGCTCCGTGAGGACACAATCCCTGTTATCCGTCTTCTTCGTGATTTTACGGATCTTCTGTTGCACCCTCACTTGTCACTCACGCTCCAATGCCGCCCTGCTGTTTGGCAGGTTTTCTAGAACTTTTGACAAATAACGAGAACGAGGGTGACAGCGCCCTGGCTACGTCACGTAACCAGGCAACGGACCTGTCGGGAGGACTGGCGTATAACCTGGAAGATACCTGATGCTCTAGTACACTTTAACACTTTCTCAACACATGCATGAGATGTTAAAACGTTATTCAAAAACGTGCATCCCATCTCTCGTAGACTTCAAATGCTTGTGTCATGGTTCATCATGATATGAGGACAAAACGATACCACTTCTATTACATTGTTTAAGAAGGGTAAGCATTCAAAACTGTCCTGCATTTGAATTATTACGGGAGAAGTTGCGGATTTTGACCTGTCATCAACGAATCACTCGGTATGTTCCGTTTGGGTGCATACGGCTGTGGCGAATTCAAAGGAACAGTAAAGTCTTGACCTGGCGTCAAGAGGTGACATGATCGTCTTCTACCGCGCGAAGCTCCAGCAGATGAGACAATGCGGTTGGTCCCTGAACCATTTGCTCTTGTGTACAGATACAGGACGCATGAACGGAGATACGAGGTGCAGGGTCAGTGGTAGAGTGCTTTGTTTTGTTGGAATGAAGTCTTGCATGGTCCCGTCTTTGCTCTGGAACGACAGAACTACTGGAACGACAGAACTACTGGAACGACAGAACTACTGGAACGACAGAACTACGCAAAGCCTTGGCCTATCAAAATGTCCCCACTGCTGACATTTCTTTTGAGCTGTTCCTCACAGCAGCGGCGGACACACAACTGTGTTCATCTGGGCAGTAAACGTCTTGTACGGCGACGTTGAGGAAGTAATTCGTCTGTGAAATAGGGACGGCTTGACTCGCAGATTACATTTTACCTCTCTTCGAGTTGCTCCTTCGTTACAGAAGTCTGACTGAGGAGGCATCGCCGGCTGGAGTCAGGGGAAAGTTTGCGCATGCCTAGGGACCTACACTGGTGTGTCTTACTATGACAAGCTCCTAGAACTCATCGCAGAGCCCTGCTCCTCGCCCAAAACCTTTTCCCACGGTAACATAGCACTTGCCCTTAGTGCCTGCTTGACAGTGGCACGAAATGTGGACCTTGCTAGGGCCCCCCCCTAATCCCAATGAATACCAATTGGACATCCTCGGAAGACGGGTTGATGTTTGCAAATCGCCACTATGACCAGACCGACTTCCTGCAAAGGAATGATGGCGGATCCCACGAAAAATGATTGAGCATCTGTTTAGGAACACGAAAACTTCTCACAGAAAGAGCATGGAAGCGAGGGGGGGGGGGGGGGGGGGGGGATGCCAACAGGTTACCGCATCTGCATCACTGAGTGACTTTTACACGGCCCCCGTAACGCTGACGTCGTCCGCAGTGAACATGCAGGTGCTTGCGCATTTTGCGCGCAGGAAGAAAGTGCGCTAAATGCATCGAAATACCTTTTTATTTCATTGCTTTTCAATAACATCCAAAGCCACAAAAATAAACTTGATCTGCTGATAATCCTGATTTACTGCGTAATTGCATTATTTGTATCAACAGTTTGTTTCGCATCTAAACAACATTTTACCAGACTTTTATAGAATTGGACATCCTACATTTTCAACTATTCGATTTATAACATTCTTGCACCAATTTTAAGCCATAGTTTTCTAGTTTTTCATTATACTAACAACTCAACATCTTCAAATCCGAGTCTACGTTCCTTTTGCTGGTTCAGGTTACGTACGTTTATGTGTGATGGATGTGGGCGAGGCATAGGCCGGGTAAATGAGAGAACTCTCCTACTGCAAAGGCAGCTTGTGGGCGCGGCACATGGGGCCTACACAAATCCAGCTGAAGCTCCGCTTTCGGGAGGGAAATGCCGTTATGGACTATGAAAAGGGTTTATTTTGTGTTCCCGATAGCTTGTGTATTTTGTTTTATACATTCACACAAAGTTGACTTGTTTTAATGAAAAGTGAGTGTCATTGCCACACTCACACTGCGTTGTGTTTGAAATGTTTTGGGTTGTTTTTTTAGCCCGCTGTTTCAATTCATTTTTAAACAATGCTTGTGAACAAGGCCATTCATCATAGTTTCATATCAATTTTAAGATATGTTGATAAGAGAATTCGAACAAAACAGGAATATTTGAGGTTACTGTACGTGAAATCGACAGCTTTTGAGTATGGTGCCTCGAAAGGACCAGAGATCTATCTTACTTCGTCTCTCTTCGCCCTCGATTTGCCTTATTCTAAAAAGAATGACAACTTGAGGTGCTATTTTACCAATACATCTGTCAACCGTGAGAATGCCCTTATATCGACATTTGTGACTGAATGAGGAAACCTTACTGAACGTACACAAATCGAAAGGTGAGATAACAGTATAGGTGGTGAACTAAATCTCAGAGATACGAGGTCTGATCAATAAGTATCGGGACTGGTGCCATGGTATCGAAGCTAAAATACGCAGAGCAAAGCCGTTTGACACAGATTGACCTTGAACTCTGCTGCGCATGCACACTAAGTCCTAATAGCTTACTTCCTCTGTTTTCAGCAGTGCTTTGAAAGAACGTGTGTAGTGTGTGGTCGTCGTATTGACCATGGCAGAGACAGTTCAGCAGAGAATTTGCATCACATTTTGCCGAAAGCTTGGTGATACCTGCGCAGAGACATATGCAGAGCTGCAGAAAGTGTATGGAGAGGAGTGTATGAGCCGCACACAAGTGTACGAGTGGTTCAGGCGTTTCAAAGGTAGCCGACAAAATGTCGACAGTGACGAACGTTCTGAGAGACCCACAACCTAGCAGAATTGAAGAAAACATCGCAGATGTGCGTGCGGCTGAGCAGGTAAGCCGTCGAATCGCCGTCCGTTATTTATCGGAGGATGTGCACATTAGTTACGATTCAGTTTCTTCCATTCTCTCAGAAGATTTTGTTGTGAGACTCGTGTCTGCCAAGATTGTGCCAAAACTGCTTTCAGCTGATCAAAATGAAAATCAGATTTAAGTTGCGCAAGATTCTTGATTGTGTCGAGAACGATGAAAACTTTTTGAAAACGGTCGTAACGAGTGACGGATCGTGGGTCAATGGCTGTGACCCCGAAGCCAAGGCTCAGTCTTCTCAGTGGAAGACCCCAGCCGCTCCGAGACAGAAGAAAGCATGGATGAGTCGAAGCAATGTGAAGACACTGTTGACCGTGTTCTTTGATGACAAGGGCACTGTTCATCATGAGTACGCTCCACCTGGTCAGACAGTAAACACGGAATACTACCGTGGCGTGTTGCGGCGTTCGCGAGATGTTATTCGTGGGAAAAGACCGAAGGTGCATGCGTCTGGTGAGTGACAGCTCCATCAAACCATACTAGCATGAACCCTACTGCAGCGATGCAGGTGATGACAACTCCATCAAACCGTACTAGTATGAACCCTACTGCAGCGATGCAGGTGATGACAACTCCATCAAACCGTACTAGTATGAACCCTACTGCAGCGATGCAGGTGATGACAACTCCATCAAACCGTACTAGTATGAACCCTACTGCAGCGATGCAGGTGATGACAGCTCCATCAAACCGTACTAGCATGAACCCTACTGCAGCGATGCAGGTGATGACAGCTCCATCAAACCGTACTAGCATGAACCCTACTGCAGCGATGCAGGTGATGACAGCTCCATCAAACCGTACTAGCATGAACCCTACTGCAGCGATGCAGGTGATGAAACTGATGAACACCACATCAACTCAAGGAGCCTTCAAGTTATTCGAACCTGTGCAATCGCCATCACAGTACATCATGGTAAGTATGCATACATCAGTTTTGTGGTATAGCACAATTGATCGTCACTGTTGTCATTGAGGGAGGGTGGGGGGGAAGGGTGTAAGGGGGGAGGGGGGAGGGGAGGGGAAGAGGGAGGAAAGGGGGTGCGGGGAAGAGATAGTGGGAGAAAGAGAGAGGATGTGACAGTACAAGTGACCGTTGTCACTGGGATTGTGGTTGCCTGACATGTCGAAATACTTGTCTTTGTAAAAGTTGTCAAGGACGCCATCGGCATTCGTCGCTCTTTGAGCTTCCTGCCGGCATCAGTCGGCGGTCGCGATCGGTCATGCTTTTGTATGGATGGAACTGCCTTCGGTAGTAGCTTCTTTTTTTCACCGGATATCCCATCTCCTCCTGCAGCTGGTATGAGTGTGGGTAGCAATCGGGAGCAAATTGCTCGCTGCAGACGACGGAGAATGATGTTTGCACAAAATGTGCACGGCATCTTCGTACAAAGCGCACCTACTGGAGGTTTAATGATGGGTTCCGCGGATATCTATGCGCCCCCACTCCATCTGAGTTTCTCAAGGTACATTCAGTCAGTGAAACGGCCGGTGTAGACTCACCGCTCGTGAAAACTGCATTGGCATACGCCATGCGTTGAAGCGACCATAGTCTATGTGACGTCACTTCCTGTTTGGACCGCGAATTTCGATTTTTCCAGGTGAGGGTTTCAACAATTAATTAATTACAAATTGGAACTGACTTTTTCAGTCAAATAAACTCAATGATGGATTTGTGTATAACTTTAGCCAACCTCTCAATGATTTTTGACTGCGTGCTCTTCTAGATCTTTAAAGTCAACAGGAGATGGGAGAGGAAATGCCTACCCCCAGCCCATAGCTTGCAAAACTTCTGTCTCATCACTCCTACATACACTTCACTGGCTCCCATCTCTCAGAGGATAGATTATAAACTTGCTACTTTGTGCTTCAAGGCCATCGACAACACCGCACCACACGCTCTTACAGAAATTCTTGCAGTCTACACGCCCTCCAGATCTCTACGCTCAGCTGCTGACTCTAGAATGCTTAAGGTCCCCCGCCGTAATAAGATAACTCAAGGACACCGTGCCTTCTCTTATATTGGACCTGTAACCTGGAATAGTCTCCCTCTCTCAGTCCGTCATTCTGACACTGCTCCAGTTCAAAAGTGCTCTAAAGACCAATCTCTTCTGATCCGCCGTTCCCGCTGAGCTGCCGTACTGCCGCAAGTGCTTTGTATATTGTATAGTTTGTTCTATTTGTTTTATTGGATCTTAGTTTTTGTTTTTTGTTTATGTGTGTAGTGTGTGAGTTTTTGTAGGAAAGTGGTGTTGAGTGGTTGTATGAGTGTTGATTCTTTGGATTGTAAACGCCATGAGCTTGCCTGTCAAGGGAAGGTATGTGCGATGAATAAACTATTATACTGCTAATGTCCACTGCAAGGACTTGGAGAGAGGAGAAGCGTGGCTATGCGGATGCATACAGATACACGGATCATCAGCTGCCCTACAATCGAAGATACAAGTCACGCCTGACCACCTGACCGTGTCGTCAAACGGAAAGGAGACACCCGGCGACTCTAGTCTCCTTTCTCCAAGAACATGGAGGACAAGACGAAGGCAGGCCCCTCCCCAAGGGCCCGCCCTGTTTGTCAGTCATAACTTTTCAGAGTGATTGCTTCACCCTCAACTGTGAATGGACAAGATCAACGGTTCTGACTCCACGGTATTGTCTCCTCACCTCAGAGTCTGAAATGAACTCTACTTCAGATAAGTGAAAATTCGGTCAAAGGCTGGCTGGCTAAACAATCATATCAATGTGTTATATTTATGTTTGGTTTATTAGAGATAGAATTATTACCCACTATCAAGTGTCATTAAATTTAGTCTTGTAATCAAACCTCCCACTTATCTTCTTTGTGTTGTCCTGTGAACCCTTGATAGCACGAAAGGTGAGTAAATGTTACAGGACGGTGATGCGTAACCCCTAAATACTCTCTGAAATGAGACGACCTGAGCCCCGTCGTGTAACACAGGTACACACACACACACACACACACACACACACACACACACACACACACTTTGGGAATTTGAGGTCGCATCCATATGACGTACCCTGCATTCCGTTGCACTCTGTTTCATCTCTGCTATGTTGTAGCAAGCTGAGGAGTTTTGCTTAGCTTTTTAATTATTTATAAAGCACATCATCGCTAAAAATAGAGTGTTTTGAAGGCCCTTTTTGGATAAATTAATCCTCAAAGTGATTTCACATTTAATATTATATATTGATCGAAGAGACGACCTAATAAAAGCATTAAGGTCGATTATCCTTGAAACACGATCTTTGGTGACGTTTCACTCAGTGGCAGAGGTCAACTTCCTGTCAAGGTCGCGCAGCAGCTGGAGCATCTCAGAGGGAGCTCTAACTGCTTCACACTAGAGTGCGCCATTTGCTGTGCCTAGCAAACAATGAAACTACAGCGCCCGTAGTCGCATTTGATTGGCTCATACTAAACATCAAATTATATGGAAATCACTCCACGGACTTGCACCGTAAACGTGCTTCGAGCCACGGAGTTTACAGCCATGGAAGTGGCAGACGTGCCGATTGCTTTCAAATTTCGAAGGAAGGAATGTTTTAGTGCTCTCATTTTTGTGGCAGATTGGATTGTATGTCATGGTTTTATATCTGTAGTAAACGTCGATATTTATACGCATGCCTGTGACAAAGTAGCAGATGACACACATTTAGGGATTTCCCTTGACCTTCCTTTATGACTGGTGATGGTTACCTCCTTTCAATAATAATTGACCCTAATGCTTTTATTAAATCGTCTCTTCGACCAAGAGGGATAAAATTGAAGGTGAAACCACTTGGGTATTCGTGTATCCAAAGAGGGCCTCTGACATTCTTTACTTATATTGATGATGTGCTTTATGTCATTTAAAAGAAAACAATAAAAACTCCTCCGCTTGCTACATCGCAGCAGAGATGCGGCAGGGTGCAACGGAATGCAGGGTTATTTAATGAAAAGTTTCGTCTTAGAAAACGCCCCGTTTAAGCATACGTTTACAGACCTGTAGGCGAAGCTCCTGCCGAGACCTGGCGAACCGATTCCTTGGCCTCCTGAAAGGAATCAGAAGTCCGAGACGTCATCGCTCATTCAGAACCTTTGCTCGCAATAGAGGCAGCGCTGTGCGTCCTTGCCTTAAGGTCCGCTATAGTTTAGGAACGCTTACACCCGCTTCACTGCAGTGGCCATCTTATCTAAGCAGTCATGGCGCTTTACTGCAGTGGCCATCTTATCTAAGCAGTCATGGCGCAGAACTATGCAGTGGCCATCTTATCTAAGCAGTCATGGCGCTTCACTGCAGTGGCCATCTTATCTAAGCAGTCATGGCGCAGAACTATGCAGTGGCCATCTTATCTAAGCAGTCATGGCGCAGAACTATGCAGTGGCCATCTTATCTAAGCAGTCATGGCGCTTCACTGCAGTGGCCATCTTATCTAAGCAGTCATGGCGCTTCACTGCAGTGGCCATCTTATCTAAGCAGTCATGGCGCTTCACTGCAGTGGCCATCTTATCTAAGCAGTCATGGCGCAGAACTATGCAGTGGCCATCTTATCTAAGCAGTCATGGCGCTTCACTGCAGTGGCCATCTTATCTAAGCAGTCATGGCGCAGAACTATGCAGTGGCCATCTTATCTAAGCAGTCATGGCGCAGAACTATGCAGTGGCCATCTTATCTAAGCAGTCATGGCGCTTCACTGCAGTGGCCATCTTATCTAAGCAGTCATGGCGCTTCACTGCAGTGGCCATCTTATCTAAGCAGTCATGGCGCTTCACTGCAGTGGCCATCTTATCTAAGCAGTCATGGCGCTTCACTGCAGTGGCCATCTTATCTAAGCAGTCATGGCGCTTCACTGCAGTGGCCATCTTATCTAAGCAGTCATGGCGCAGAACTATGCAGTGGCCATCTTATCTAAGCAGTCATGGCGCAGAACTATGCAGTGGCCATCTTATCTAAGCAGTCATGGCGCAGAACTATGCAGTGGCCATCTTATCTAAGCAGTCATGGCGCTTCACTGCAGTGGCCATCTTATCTAAGCAGTCATGGCGCTTCACTGCAGTGGCCATCTTATCTAAGCAGTCATGGCGCTTCACTGCAGTGGCCATCTTATCTAAGCAGTCATGGCGCTTCACTGCAGTGGCCATCTTATCTAAGCAGTCATGGCGCTTCACTGCAGTGGCCATCTTATCTAAGCAGTCATGGCGCAGAACTGGACTGAAGCACCTCTCTACACGAACCTTACAAAGACGAAAGATCAAGGACACCAGTCTTGACTTACTCCTTCTTTCACAATTTTGAGTGAATGTCGTGGTCAGGGGTCCTCATATTCTACAAAAGTTGATATGCTGCAGAACTCAGTTTAATCATTCTTTCACTCATTTATTTATTCCAGATCTTGTGACCTCTGTTTTGATAGGGCAGTATCAAGTCATATCATATAAGGCAACTGACTGTGCTCGTATAAAAGATGTGGACTCTGAAATAAAGAGTCTACAGTTTCTTTTCATAAGGTGACCTGATGTACTCACCAACTTGCTGATCGATTCTGCTTGTGAAGTTTCATTGAGAGAAGTTAGTGAAGTTATCTCTGTCGGGAAAAGAAAAGAATGAACCTGACAATCATCTCTGTTTCACTAGACATTATGTGGTGAAACCAGTCTATAGCTGTGTGAGATTTGCATTTCTACTTCTTGGAGTCTATCTCCCCGCTACAGGTTCTCGTCGAGTGGCTTACAACACACAATTGACCTTTTACTTCGTGTTTCTTTTATTGGGGTCTGTCATTGAAATGGAATGTTCTAGGAGAAGAGTTTCTTTCCTGGATGACTGAAGTCGGGTGTGGCGGCTAGAAGTGGAACAGCTGCAACATGAAACAGCATGAATGCATAGTGCTGCTCGGACGCCTGTTCCTCATTGCAATGATTCAGCTGCAAGTATGTTTCTTTATTATTTCTCTCGGTTATTCTTTCACTTGATTCTTTCCCTTCCCCTGTTCTTCAGCACCTTGCCAAACTTGCTTGCTCATTCTAATGTACTGTCACGTTGATTTATGCCAGGATTAATTGGATGATGATTTCACTGTGGTTGCAAAGATAAGCGAACATTAATGTGACCGAGAACAACGCGATAAAACTCCTAGTCAATGCTACATGTGGCCTTTCCATGGGAGCCCGCCACTCTCCCTGGAATCTCTCCTCAGCAGTGTGAAAACGCACAGCAAATAAACTGTATAATGGATTCTCGCTGCAAGATATTCGCTGTTCTTTGACACTCTATATGAAAAGATTTGGGGGAAACTTTTGTATAATTGTTTACTGAAATCACAATCAATTCTTTGCTTATGAACACACATAGTTTGCAGTCCGTCACTTATTGCAACAAAGCGTGCTAACACTGAATAAAAATGCACATTTTCTCTCCATGCATGCATCCACGAAATGTTGCCGCCAGATAAATGGATGGTGTGAGACTTCTGAGAGTTTGTTTTATTGTGGCGTACAGACGATAGAAAGATGTGGTGGCGAAATTCATATCTAGGCGTCAGGACATATTACATCTGACAGACGAAGAAGCAGAAGCCACAGGAGTTTTTAAGCGAAGAAAAACAGACTGCCATGAGGACACTTCGATGCACACAACTCCACCACCACGTTATAAGCAAGAACTCATCTAACTGGCTGTTTGCGGACACTTTGTCAAGGGCAGAAACAAGTTAAACGTGTCTCTATTCTGCGCCAACTTCATTGACAGGAAACTGCTCTGGCGATGTGCGAGCGTGATTTGTGCAATGCCAGAAACTGTGTCACGTGATAAACTGTTCGACAAGTGAGTAGATGTAAGAAATACCGCCATGGGCGACGGGGTCTTTAGAATGATTGACCCTTGCCTTCTCCAAAGACAATGAAATGGCCACTGGACCCACGAGGATGTAAAGAAGAGGAGCACGCTTGCTAGAAATTATATTTCCCTGCGCTTCTTAATGACAGGATACTAATGCCGCACATTTAGTGAGTGTCCAGCCACAAAATTCGGTTGAATCGCATCTCAGATATGCGGGTTTTTTTCTCTCCAGTTCGCATGCACAGCGTTCATTTTAAGAATCACTGACACACGTGCAAAGAAACCATAAGCGACACGCAGTATCAATTTCTCAAAGCTCTGTGTAGAATATTTCAGTAGTTCGTTTACATCGCTATATTATCTAAATCAAAATGTGGGTACCTGAGTGACTCGGTACACTGACAACCGTGGAACTCGGTCACGTTGACAAGAACAGACACTGTCGAGATTCCTTCGAACAAGGTTCCGCCAAGACACGGGTCAAAACAACGTTCAGGTCTCGAACAAACATAACAATGGCGCGCACGAGGCTTTAAAAAGATCATGGATCCAATAAGAATGGATAAGAATAAGAATAAGAAAAAGAATAAGAATGGACTGTGGCGTGTAGAGAAATAAGTTCGCCGATAGCCTCGTTTTCAATATTGTTCTGATTGCACTTCCGGTTGCTCCGCTTTCAGTGGCCGATGCCTTTGTTAGTGTAAAAACCTGACAAATATCACGATTTTGGTGTCTTAGTTTTAGCCATCTTAATTTTTTCTCCGCATAAGTCGGTGGGAAAATGTGTCTAGTTTGTAACCCTGTGTTTAGTTTTGTTGTCAGCATTTCTGAAACGCCTAGTTACTTCCAGAGTCAACCACAGTGTGTTGCGATTATGGAGTAACTTACTGACAGGGATACAGAGCTACCGTGGTGTTCGTAAACCAATATCGAGAGGGCGAACGTACTTCACTGGAGCCAAGTGTGTGTTTTTTGATTGTGAAGATTATCCTCAGTGGGCATGCAAGTGGACTTTCTTTGTTGGATTCCAAAAAGGTGTCAGTGAAGCGAAAAGACGAAATGGAGATCAGCCATCATTGCTAAAATTGATCGGTGGTACTGAGGCATTCACCTAGACATGGCCAAGATCTGGACATCCACCTTTGACCGATGCGTGCATAAAAACTGGTACGTTTTCTTTCATTTTATTTTGTTTAGCTTGGGATTGGTGTGTTAACCGTCTTTACGCTTTTGATTACAAAACATAGTCGTTCATCCTCATCTTGACGCGTACATTCTTCGCGCACTCTTTTTATAGCTTAATGGCGTCGTCCCTCAGCCGTACCACCACTGATTATTCGTTCTCAGTGTAGCGGCCGTGTAGCAAGACGAAGTACATACGCCCTACCAAAGTGCTTTGTTTTCCTGTCAAAGTGATGAATACCTTTTTTTTACTGCAACAGTGTGTCTGGTATGCCTGCAAATGGAGCTTACAGTTTCACCTGATGGAATAAATCATCACTGTTTGAACAAGTTACTCTGTGTTTACCTTACCAGGAATTCGCTCGACGACAGCTGAGCGTCCGCAGACGCAGTAAATAGCCGTGACTAAAGTGCTTTGTTTCCGTCAAAAGTGAAAATGATATCCCCAATATTTTTTAGCTGCAGCGGTGTGTCTGGGATTGCTTCAAATGTAGCTATTAACAGTTTACCAGTTTCAACTGATGGAATAAATCATACCTGTTTTGAACAATTATCTGTTTTACCTTACATGAGATTCGTCGACAGCGGAGTAACCGGAAGTGCATCAGAACAATGAGTCGAAAAACGAGGCCCATCGGCGTACTTATTATGTTACACAGCGCGTTGCAGGCTTAGCGAGCGATCCGTCAATATGTATGTATTGTCCATGAACCGACCGAATTGTTTTGTCTCCAAACCTTTCTCGTGCTCTTACGACAAGATACATGAGTCGCTTCATGCTACGACATAAACTGTGCGAATTCCTCGAAATTAATACGAGTTGAGTTCAGGTTACGAGTGCTTTGGCTGTGTGTTCCGTAATGAGAACAAAAGTCGAGTGTTTTGCATGCCATGCCAACTGAAGAAGAAGAAAGATGCGGAGCACGGCGCGAGCAGACTATATCTGGCGCAGCACAGAAATGCTGAGTCATGGGCCTGAAATAAATGTCACCTGACGGAATGCTGTCCCTGTGGCGGCATTAAGTGTCGCTCTAATTAAGCACAGACTTTACCCGCTTTGCTCAAACAAAAGATATATTCCCGTTCACATGTCGTACTTTGTCCTCGGGTCTGTTTATCTCCTCTTCACTCAGAAGCCTACGTCAGAAACGAAGAGAAGAGTGGCTAGTTGAAGGCAGATCTAGCTGCCACAAAATAAAAACACAGCTAGCAGTGAGACCTAAACTGCTGCCCTTGGCATTAAAAAAATGTCATGGACTACTGAGTCTGATGAATCTGTTTCTCAATCCAAGGAGGGGGGGAGGGGGGAGGGGGGGAGGGGAGGGGGAGTTCGGAGTGTTTACGAGACTACCTGCTCGTTGAAAGACTGTTTATCCTCAGTACCTGAAACACTTACACTCCCCCCCACTCTTTTCGTCGGGATGAGCGCGCGACTCTAGTAAAGCGAGTACTTGACCGTTATCTGCGAATTAATATGAG
Source organism: Theodoxus fluviatilis (assembly GCA_034096865.1). NCBI lineage: Eukaryota > Metazoa > Mollusca > Gastropoda > Cycloneritida > Neritidae > Theodoxus > Theodoxus fluviatilis. The sequence continues at coordinate 140,308 of JAWQFJ010002853.1, forward strand.
CAATCAACAAGCCAATAAAATTTCTCTGACCCCGGTCCGTATTACAGACACGCGCACGAGAGCTTCGCACATGTCATGCATCACTTGTATTCACCAGGCAATCCCCTGTGGCTGTATACACGACAACGGGGCGTATCGTCCACCCCTTGCATCTTTTAGATGAAAAGTTTGAGGGTCTCATGTGCCTGTTGCAGTCGACCGCGTTACATTGTCAACTCTATGCGTGCCACGTCCTGGGTACCATCCCCTGCACGGCGACGACGTGGCTAAGACTTCACCAGTGAGCATGCAACTGTAACTTCTTGGAAGCAGTGCCGAGGACCTGAGCGTAATGGGGCCCCCCCGGTTTGTCACGTGTGGTTTTCCAGGACAGGTTCCTACAGCCTTGACCGTTCAAAGAGGTCAACTAAATGGACGTAGGATATAGTCGTTTAACAGACGGCATGTGTCAAGATGCGGCTCGTAATAGAGTGTCAACGCTGAACGACCGTTTACTTGGGGATCACGTGTTGAGAGATAGCGAAGAAAGACTCCGACGAAAAGGCTAGGCGTTTCTAATGTAGTGCACACGAGTCCCAGTTTACAAAATAAAATTACTCTCTAGAACTCTGTACCTTGCTTTCGCTCATATGCCCTGAGCTGGCATATGGGCATGAACCGCGACTGTATCTTTCTCAACCACTAAACAAGCCACAAACCTTCGTATGTTTTCACTACAGTCGAACCAACGATATATCAAAACATAATAGGTTAACATAGGCTGAATCAGTATCTCCCTTTCAGAAATTTTGTTAATTATTGTTTACTCTTGACCAGCAAGAATTTCAGAGCTGTAATTCTTTCATAAAAATCAAACCACAAAACCATTTAGCCTACATGCTTGTAACTTTTTCACAGCTTGAATGTGTAATCGTGCATGTCTCAAAACGTCTCCATTTGCGCCATCACTTTTGATTGCTGTTCCTTTGCTTCTCACTCAGCCCATTCTTGAATGTAGCAATCTTATCACCTTGCAGCGGGCTATCAGTGATCGCTGATGGTGTTACGTGTAGAACTCTCCGTTCTATAGAACCAGCGCCCCTCATGTCTATCCGAGCTGCTACGATATACCTTGAACACCCCTCAGCTGTATCGGTTTTATCGTCAATAAAGCTGTCCGACGACATACTTGGCACCTTGCTCCCTTCGATTGAGGCAAGCATAGGTGAATTGTAGGTTGGGTGCAATCATGAATACTTTAATATATATATAATATACTTGTACATATATATCAATGATTCAACTAAAGGACCTCGGTTTGCTCAGAAACGTGGTTCCCTAGAACTGTGATACGACGTCAAAAGGAATCGGGGGGGAGGGGGGATTACTTTTTTATGATTGCTGTAGTCATACGCAACGTCCAGCTTAATCAAGATTCTTGTGGTACATCTGCTTCCAACACTGCCTCGTAGCTATTCAGATCTTGTGTACATCTGCTTCCAAAAAGCAATGACCCTGCTCAGCTAAGTCGTCTTGTAGTACACTGCTTCCAAAAGCTCCCAGGTACATTTTCTACCTGCTCAGGTAGTCAAGATCTTGTAGTACTCCGCTTCCAAAAGCAGACACTGCCTGCTCACCTAGTCAGATCTGTTAGTACATCCGCTTCAAAAGCATACATCGGCTTGCTCAACTTAAAATCCTCCTTCGTGCCCAATGCACGTATTCAAAAGTCCAACTAACATATGGATCATCGCAAACCTAATCATTTTTTGGGGGGGATACCGTATGAGATTATTCGTGTGTTATCTTTTAGTTTTTGCTTATATTAAAAATATCTTGAACAACAAACATAATTAATAATGCCATTCGTGGCTATTTCACACTAGCACACACACACACATACATCGGCAAAAAAACACCACACATAAAAACATACGGCACCGCGCACACTACAAAACACACGCAACACACCCACAGATTAACCGCACGCACACACACAACGCACACACAGACAAAACATACGCACGCGCAACGCACACACAAGCAACACAGCACTACGCACCCAACTACAACACAAAGTTCACACATCACACGCCTACAAAACCACTAAATTCACCAGTGCACGAACACACGAGAAACACACAGCGAACAAACACTCAACACACAAATCCATCACACAAACAAACCACAACAACACACACACACACGCAAACAACACACACACCACAACAACACAAAATCAATCAATTGTCGCGATTTCCAGCATTACGTAGCACCTTCTCAGAACACCCGTGCAGAGCGTCATATATGGACATCGTGAATTGTGCATTCCAGTGGTGTGGTACAACTCATCAGTGACAGTGATGTGTATGAATCATCAGGGACGTGACTGTGTACATCATCAATGTCAGTTATGTGTATAATCATCAGCGAGCAATAGCGTGTGGTATAATCTCAGTGACAGAGCGTGTATAATCATCAGTGACCAGTGGTGTGTATAATCATACAGGCGGCAATGGTGTGTATTAATCATCATGAAGTTGTGTGGCTCATAATCATCAGTGACATGGTTGGTATAATCAATTCAGTGCAGTGGGTGTTTTAAACATCAGTGACGTTTGTTATCATAAAATCAGCGACAGTGGTGTTCAGTATCATCAGCGACAGTTGATGTGTACAATCATCAGTGACAGTTGTATATTATACCGGTCATGCTGAACAGTCGGTTTGGCACTTATCATCAGTGACAGTGGTGTGTATAATCATAAGCGGCTCGATGGTGTGGATATCATCAGTTACGTGGGTGTGTATAATCATCACGTGACAGGGTGTTTATAATCGTCAGTGACATTGGTGGTGTATAAATTGTCAGTGACAGTGGGGTATGTATGATCAGCAGTGCGTTGTATATTAAAACATCAGCGACAGTGTGTGTAGAAACATAAGCAGACAGTGATGTTTAGAACCTCAGTGACAGATGTGTGTATAATCATAAGTGACAGTGCGGTGGTGTATAAGCATCAGCGCACGTGGTGTGTATAATCATAATCGACAATAAAATAAAAGTGATGTCGTACATCATCAGTGACAGTGGTGTGTACATCATCAGCGACAGTGATGTGAATACTCAGCGACATTGTGTGTATAATCTCAGTGACAGTGGTGTGTATAATCCAGTTACAGTTGGTGTCGTATAATCATCATGTACAATGGTGTGTATAAACAATCAGCGCAGTTATGCTGTATAATCATCAGCGACAGTGGTGTGTATAAATCATCAGTGACAGTAGGTGTGTATATCGTCGGCGACAGTGGTGTGTATAAGATCAGCGACAGTGATGTGTATACTCATCACTGACAGTGGTGTTATATATCAGTGCGTGGATGTGTATAATCATCCAGCGACAGTGTTGTGGTAATATAGATCGCCTCACAGTGATGTGTATAATCATCAGCACACCGTGGTCGTGTATAATCTCAGTGCAGTGGTGTGTATTCATCAGGAAAAGGATGTGTATAAACATCAGC
>JAWQFJ010002854.1:0-17500 GCA_034096865.1 Theodoxus fluviatilis
AACTTCATGCACTGGTTAGCACGTAGACTTGAACCTTCACCCTGGGGGACAATAGGGCAGACGCTGGAGAAACTTGTCTGTAACTTCATGTACTGGTTAGCACGTAGACTTGAACCTTCGCCCTGGGGGACAATAGGGCAGACGCTGGAGAAACTTGTCTGTAACTTCATGCACTGGTTAGCACGTAGACTTGAACCTTCGCCCTGGGGGACAATAGGGCAGACGCTGGAGAAACTTGTCTGTAAATTCATGCACTGGTTAGCACGTAGACTTGAACCTTCGCCCTGGGGGACAATAGGGCAGACGCTGGAGAAACGGTGATTTGAACTTGACCCAGGGGGCGGGCGCCTTCGCTCGTCGGTAATGGGGGGGGGGGGGGGGGGGGGGGGGGGACGTGGAGGTGTGGTCTTCACTAATCGATGGAACGTCCCGCCTAGTTCATGTGGAGGGCGCGGGATTTTATAGTCTATGCACGAACGCCTGCGATACCTTTGCTCTCTCGTCCAATGAGAACACTCAGGCCACGCCCTCCTCCTCACACTGTCCAATCACACGTCTCCTATATAAATGGGTAGTCATTCATTGGAAGGCTTCAGTCAAGCTTTAACAAGGCAACCAATCACACGTTTCTGCTTCGCTAGTTAGTTCAAAATATGCACGAAGTCTATCGTGGTGGTGGTGATGATGATGATGATGACAGTGATGGTTGTGTCAGCAGAGATGGTGGAGGTGCTGCTGCTAGTGGTGAAGATGATGATAGGAATGATGGTTGTGTTGGCAGAGATGATGTTGGTGCTGCTGCCTATTATGATAGTGGTGATAACGACGATGATAACTATAATGATGATGATATATGATGATGACAGTGAGAGTAGTATATTGCCTCTTATGCTATTCTTTGACAGACAGTCAACCCTGTTTACCAATTGCTGGCTGCTGTTCTTTGACAGACAGTCAACCTTGTTTACCAATTGCTGGCTGCTATTCTTTGACAGACAGTCAACCTTGTTTACCTATAGCTGGTCTTCAAGAGGCCGAGTTCCTATGATTGGACATTGGATCATTTACACACTCATGATTCAATAAGATCTATTAAAAAGAGCTTTTGTTTTACTTGGCAGTGGCGGCTGTAAACTCTCTTGTGAGTCAAGTAGTACAGATCAAAACTTGTCTTCAGTGCATTGCTGTATGGGGATTCAAGTAGCTACTGTGTAAGATGGACACAGATAAGAGGAATGTGGAAGGTCTAGGGTTACTGGTGGGGATTCAAGAAGCTACTGTGTAAGATGGACACAGATAAGAGGAATGTGGAAGGTCTAGGGTTACTGGTGGGGATTCAAGGAGCTACTGTGTAAGATGGACACAGATAAGAGGAATGTGGAAGGCCTAGGGTTACTGGAATGCATCGTCATGTCGGAATCAGTTTGCATTTCCACAAACGAAGTCCGAGTCTTTCAGTTTCTACAAGATGTCTTCTCACAAGATGGCCTCATTTCCATGCAATATACTGATTGGTCCACCCAGTAAAGGTTCCTCTTCAACTTTCTGTGATTATGCGATGGTTTTTTTAAAAACAAAGTACAAAAAGTGTAGGTCTATATATCTCTATTCCAAGTAAGCATAATGAAGAGAAAAACATGGTGGCTTTAACACACACGCATACGCACACTCTCTACCCATTTCAGAGCCTGGCATCCATCTTGGAAAACAGAACTAGGGAGTCAGTGAAGCGCATGTTTATTTACTCACACCAATAGCAATTGTAGCACAAAGAACAACATGCAATTTGCTGCTGAAGACATTTCACAAAAGAGCTGCACAAACACAGCAGTGAAAATGCAAAAATCCCAACTCATTTCCAACATGGAACTAAAGCTCAATTCCCAACTTCTTTTTTTTCCCCAACAAGAAAGTATAGCTCATTTTGAAAAGGGGCTAAGTGCTTCAGTCGATGTGACACACACATAAAAATCATCACAATAGTTGGATTTGTAGAAAATTAATCCATTAGTCACAGAGACACCAAGAAAGTGACATTAGTGCTTGATAGATACCTCTTGGCTGTGGAAACTAAAAAACCAAACATCCCCCATTAATAATGTCTCTGAAAGGATTGAAAACTTTTTTTTTATCAATCTTTTGATGTTATTCAAAAAAAAGACAAGTTTGAGACCGACTTTTAGGAATGAGTATGCAACTTGGGAATTTGTTAAATTTTGCATTCAATTGTTCACAAAAAAGTTATCTAGATTAATTACGCATAGCCACCTATTACTGACGAATGCATCCCATCTGCTCAAGCATTACCATTGTCCTGGCCACGAAGGAATTCAACAAGTCCTTGACCTTAAAATGCAAGCTGGTAGTCATTTTACTTTGTTTCTTGTGATAAGTTCATACAGAAATGTTCCTTTCACTTGCACAAAGGTTCCACTGCAATTTCAGTGTCTCCCTGTTGCTCAATTTCCAATGTCAGAAGTTTTCTTCCCGTCTGATTCAGAGATGAGTCCTGTCATTCGGGTGATCCAGGGGACCTTGGCGTTTATTTTGCACAAATTTGTTCATCTCCACAAAAACATCACCCTTCAAGTTTCTGGCTTCTGCACACACGGCTGGCTAGGATGGTCAGACATCCCGCTACTTTCCTCTGTGTCATACACTGACCACTGGTCAGACATCCCGCTACTTTCCTCTGTGTCATACACTGACTACTGCAATGGCCTCTGCTCAAGCAAGTCACAGAAGGGACAGTGCCAGAGGTAGTAATAATTTTTTTTAAAATGTTCCACTATTTATCAGAGTTCTGAAATTGGCAAAACCTTCAAAACATTCCAGAACAATAAAACGAAAACTTATTCTGATTTTGGAACAACTTCTTAAGTAATTCATGAATCCTACTTTTCCCCTATATAAAGAACCAAACATGAAATACAGGCAATCAACCTTTTTTAAAATTCAAACCGACTATTTCAAAAATAAATTATGGCGGAGGAAAAAAAAAGAGAGGACGTTGGAATAGAAGCAGTTTCACGTAGCAGGAACAAAGACCATCCAAAAGCAATATGGAGAGCAGTTCGCCTGTGTGTGGGTAGCACTATCTCTATTAAATTTCTACATTTATCTCGAACCAGAGAGTTATCATTTATCAAAATGGGCTGCAGATGGACAGACTACAAGCTTCAGCTCAAAACAAATCATGTGATGTCAACATCAAAGAAAAAAAAAGAGACAAAACCTATCTGATTATCACTTTCAAGACAGGTCAATTACTAAATAATCCACAGAATGGCTTTCTTTGTTGTCAGTTAAAACCATTTTCATTCAGAAGTTTCCTACATAATTTCAGGATATTCTTCTCCACATAGCATTCACATTTTACTACATTAGTAAATTTCCGTCTATAATGCTCATAAGATTTTGTCTTGAAGGAATTCAAACTTTTCTTATCCTTTTTTCCCCCCTTCTTATTTGATACATCCAATAAAGCCGTCGTAAATAATCCTCATCACACAACTGATTAGTTTCACAATGAAAGCAAAATGTCGTAAAGGAAAATGTTTTAAACGACACTGCAGTGATTCTACATTTTCAGCAAGAATTTTACAAGGCGGACACATAAAAAAAATGTATGAAATTATCAAACCAATCCAAGACTGAAATCCAGAATCACAAGATTCGCTACTTCAATCTTCTCCACATGGAAGCCAAAAGTCTAGTTTACATCTCATCCTCGTTAGCAAGAAATTCTGGAGGCTCAACATGTGCTGACCATATGAAAAATCTGAGAAGAAAGAGAAGATTTTTTAAAACCTTGGCAAAAAGAAAAACCAACCAAAAATCAACAGACTAAAAATCATGATCAGTATAAAGAGAAATTGTGGGGACGTCAGAGCACACAGCACAAACGGGCAAGGGTGCAGACTGAAGCACTGGGGGGTGGGGAAGGAGCAGGGAGCTCAGGCCAAGCAGGGGGGGGGGGGGGGGAGCTGTGTACGCCTGTCTAGGGCAGGCCTGCCAGCACCGTTGCTAGGTGCTCCTCAGGATTTGTCACGTCCTCCAGTAGACCTGCACAAACACAAAGCATTGGGTGTTAACATACACATTGAAACAAAAATCAAACTTTCCTTTAGTTTATGAAGGAATGTTCACGCATCGTCAGAATTAAGATGTGAATTGTCATGAGCACATATTAAGATATTTGTTGCCATTCTTTGTTCAATTCTATCCAAAAATAAGCCAAGATAATGGACTAAAATACTGAAATTTGTAATATATCTTCATCAATAATTGTGTCTAGGGTGCAAAAATATTGACTTAGCATAAAACAAAGATGCTGCAAAAATGGGATGGTGACATTTCTGTTTGCACAAGAGCATGGTTTGGAAGAAAATTTACATGCATCTCTCTCTCTCTCTCTCTCTCCCTCCCTCTCTCCCTCCCTCCCTCCCTCCCTCCCTCCCTCCCTCCCTCCCTCCCTCCCTCCCTCCCTCCCTCCCTCCCTCCCTCCCTCCCTCCTCCCTCCCTCCCTCCCTCTCTCTCTCTCTCTCTCTCTCTCTCTCTCTCTCTCTCCTCTCTCTCTCTCTCTCTCTCTCTCTCTCTCTCTCTCTCTCACACACACACACACACACATGAAAGCATTGATACGTCCTTGCACACACATGCACTCACACGCATAGACATGCCTGTGAGGGCACACACACACACACACACACCTACACACACACCCTGTCTGCATCCTTCTCTCTCGCGCATGCACCACGCTGAAGGTGACAGCCAGATGAGCAGCCTGTACCTGTGACGTCGTAGAACTCGGACAGGGACTCGCAGGGCAGGAGCTCCTCTTCATAGGCGGCTAGCAGTCGGTCACACAGCTCCAGCACCTGGCGGTCGTTCTGACGGATGAAGTCGGCCAGCGCGCTGGTCTGTCCTCCCTCGGAGCTGCTCACCACCACCTTCTGTGGGCGGACAAAGAGACAGAGTATCAGTGGCAGGTCAGAGCCAGACCCAGGAATGTTTTGGTCACTTTGTTGTTCATCTGGCTGCTTTCATCGTCTCTCCTTCCTTCTTTCCCCTCGCCCAAGTTGCACTTATAAGGGTGAAGAAACAGAAAACCCACCAACAATTGTTTGATAGAGATGGCTGTTTTCATATATATATATATAGACTTTTTTTTTCTCCTTCTTTCCTAAAAGCAATATTTCCTCGATGTGTTATTATTTAAATAAATAAAACACTCACAAACACAAAAAACTTGCGGGGGAAAAAAAATCTACCACCAACTCACCCACATGCAAACTTTTTATAATGGAATTCTTCCTTACTTCTGGCCTACCTTGAACATTCTTTACATCAGAACACCCACTGCAGAAATATTTTTTTTCATCACAAGAAAGAGGGCACTGCTTAGGGTGATGAAAGAACTAGAAGTCAAGAAAGAACATCCACACACAGAAACTTCTACTCACTCGGATGATCTTCTCAAAGAAGCAGTTGACCAGGCCGAAGAAGATGAGGGCGTATCTGTAGGTGGCATACTCCTGGGCTGACTTATCTGCCACTCTGATCAAACATGAAAAATATGCACATATACATGTACAGCAATGCATAAAATGATTCTTATGTGTGATGGAGAACAGTAAAAGATGAAACTGAAAACCTTCCCCTGAACAAGTTCCTAAATGTTCTAGTTCTAAAGAAAAAAAATATTCAAATAGTTGCTGGGGCCCGCACCTTTAAGTCTGAGACTTGATGATCCATACTTGAAGACTTACTTGACCTTCCACCACTTGGCCAGAGGAAGCTAGCCACTGAAAGCTTGACCATTATCAAAGTGCCCAACGTTGAAGTCAAAACTATTAGTTTCTCAATGGTCCTCTTCGGGGCCACATCAATTATCCTGACAGAATATAATTAGTGAGACCAATCAGTCACCTATCTTGTCTATTCATCCTCGAGGTCTGACCCAGCACCCAACCTCTCTGCACCACAGGAAGGCTGTCTAAGTGAACTTCAAGCTTCAACACTTCTACCCTTGGAAGCAACAGCAACTGCTAGCTCCATGCCAAGGGTTACTTCTGCATCAGACCTGCCTACCCCCCCTAAGGCCAATTCGGGAGATTCTGAAAAACAGGCCTGGGTCCGGGGGGGGGCTCAACCAAAACGTGATAGTGGGTGTGTGTGTGTGTGCAGATCGGCCCTATAGGAGCGCTTGAGCTCAGCCGAAACGTGGGGGGGGGGGGAGAGACGATCCTATGAGACCGCTTACAACTCATCCGAATAGTGAGAGGGTGGGGGGTGGGGGGGAGTCACCCTATAGGAGCGCTTAGAGCTCAGCCGAAACGTGAGAGCGGAGGGGGGGGGGGGGGGGGGGGGGGAGGTGGTTTTCACTGCTATTGAAATCGGGAGAATTCACAGCCTAATCGGGAGGTCGGAAGATGCAGGCCTAAATCGGGAGTCTCCCGATTTTTTCGGGAGAGTAGGCAGGTCTGCTGCATGGACCAAACAGACACCCCCAAAATCCACTTCAGTCATTCATGCCTAGCTCTAAAAAATTTAAAAAACTGATTCACAAAAGGAATTACTCTTTGTTTCCCCTACCCACTCGGAATGACTACTCACGTCTTGGCGCCGGGCTGGCAGACAGCCCTGACATGAGCGGTGACCAGAAGCCTGTCCGCCATCTTGGCACGGACTTCCTTCCACTTGTCCAGGGATAGCACGTGCATGGCCAGGGCGGGGTAGTAGAAGGCGGCCTCGGACTGCACAGCCACACACACAGCATTCAGTGTATGTACACAGCCACACACACAGCATTCAGTGTATGTACACAGCCACACACACAGCATTCAGTGTATGTACACAGCCACACACACAGAGCATACAGTGTATGTACACAGCCACACACACAGAGCATACAGTGTATGTACACAGCCACACACACAGAGCATACAGTGTATGTACACAGCCACACACACAGAGCATACAGTGTATGTACACAGCCACACACACAGAGCATACAGTGTATGTACAGAGTAACATCAATGGTGAAGACAGTCAAGAACAACAGCACCACAAAACAAAAACAACAACAACAACAACTGAGACCTTGGACCAGCTCACTTCAGCCAATCCCATGCTTTGATGAAGGAGAGAAGAGTATTCCATAAATCTATGTATAATATCAATGGCTCAGATTATCCCTCCAGGTTTACTGGAGGTCCTCACAGCTTTATCTGTCTGTTTGTGAGTGTGTCTGTGTGTGTGTCTGTGTGTCAGTCCCGACTTAACGGCTGATATATCAAAAACTACTGGACGGATTTCCTTGACATTTTGCACACTTACTGGAAATTAGGTCCGATTGAATGTATCAAATTTTCAGAATCAAGGTTTGAAAAGAAAGTGACTGTTTTACGTTTTGGTGTTACAAAGAAGGCAAGGGACGGAACTCTGTCCCGACTCAAGGGTAGTTTTGGCATGTGTGACAATGTCGAATAAGGTGACGTAATTTCGAGGAGATTGGACATTGGTGAAGGAGAAAGAAGGATTTTTTATCCCTCCAGGTTTACTGGAGGTCCTCACAGCTTTAAGGATTAGCTCACTCGGTAGCGCGTGGAATATTTTTTTGTTGCTGGGACATGCTTGGTTGTAGGGGATGCGTGTACAGGTTCGAATCCGCACAGAAGCTTCTTTTTTATGTGTGTATGGTATTCGAGAGAGAGAGAGCCACCCTACCCGTTGTTGTACACGTGAGAGGTTGCGGGTTCGAACCTTACTCTCTCTGCCCCCCCCCCCCCCCCCCTTTTCTCGAGAGGTTGCGGGTTCAAACCCGATCTTTTTAATTTTTTTTATATATATGCCAAAACCTGGAGGTTCAGCGCCAGCGGTTTTTATTATGTTTTGAAAATCATGTTCTTTAGCATCCAGTATGTACCATTCATTTTCATAGAAGGACAATGTTCAAGGATATTAATGATGGATGGATGGAGCTCTATGGCCCATCAGCCTTTGAAGGCTATTTAAGACCATTGATCACAACAAATTAGAACAGGTTAGAATAAGAAGTCAAGTCAGATTTCCCTAGTTATTTGCCTCGTATGAATTGCATAGCGAGAAACAGTGGGTCTATTCTCACACCCAACCCAATGAGGGAGGATATTTCAATGAAGGAGCTCTCAAACTCCCTTCATGCTCTAAACATTCATGAAAATTCGTACAAGGCATATCAGAGAAGGGGGGAGGATAAAATCTATCCTTGTCCAAAGGCAACAGATTATTCCACTCTCTAAAGATGCATTCCAGGCATCACTTGAGAACACTGGGGAAGATGAAAACCCATCAAGATATCCAAAGCAGCAGCCATGTCAATGAGAGCCATGCAGGCCTTCATGACGCAGACTGCGAGGGACGGGGAGGAAGACTTACCTCAAAGCAGTTCTCTATCCACCTCTCCTTGGGCATCTCCACAAAGGTGTGGACGTTCTTCTCCTCCCGCGTCTGGCATCTCGTTCTGCAACAGCAAGCACTGAGGACTGCAGGTCAACCTGTACAGGGGGGGTGGGGGAGAGACAAGGGAGCAACACAGGGTGGCCCAGTCTGCATTCCTGTGGGTCTGGCAGGCCAGAGGCAGGTCAGGATGACCCACAATAGATCCAACGCCCCCTAGTGGCCAGACTGGCTGCTTGGGGCCGGCCCTGGCTGAGCTACTGGAGCAGGCCCTGGCTGAGCTACTGGAGCAGGCCCTGGCTGAGCTACTGGAGGAGGCCCTGGCTGAGCTACTGGAGCAGGCCCCTGGCTGAGCTACTGGAGCAGGCCCTGGCTGAGCTACTGGAGCAGGCCCCTGGCTGAGCTACTGGAGCAGGCCCCTGGCTGAGCTACTGGAGCAGGCCCCTGGCTGAGCTACTGGAGCAGGCCCCTGGCTGAGCTACTGGAGCAGGCCCCTGGCTGAGCTACTGGAGCAGGCCCCTGGCTGAGCTACTGGAGCAGGCCCCTGGCTGAGCTACTGGAGCAGGCCCCTGGCTGAGCTACTGGAGCAGGCCCCTGGCTGATCTACTGGAGCAGGCCCTGGCTGAGCTACTGGAGCAGGCCCTGGCTGAGCTACTGGAGCAGGCCCCTGGCTGAGCTACTGGAGCAGGCCCCTGGCTGAGCTACTGGAGCAGGCCCTGGCTGAGCGACTGGAGCAGGCCCTGGCTGAGCGACTGGAGCAGGCCCTGGCTGAGCTACTGGAGCAGGCCCTGGCTGAGCTACTGGAGCAGGCCCCTGGCTGAGCTACTGGAGCAGACCCCTGGCTGAGCTACTGGAGCAGGCCCTGGCTGAGCTACTGGAGCAGGCCCTGGCTGAGCTACTGGAGCAGGCCCTGGCTGAGCTACTGGACCAGGCCGTGGCTGAGCTACTGGAGCAGACCCTGGCGGAGCTACTGGAGCGGCCCTGGCGGAGCTACTGGAGCAGGCCCTGAAAGCCCAGCTGCCAGGGGTTACAGCTAATGAGGGGGTCACCGATTGGCTCCAATGTACTCAGTGAATGTATGAATTGAGTGAGGAGGCAAAAGTTCTGTAGCATCATTTTGGGGTATCCTCTGAACAGAAAAGCTAAACAATTCCACAGAGATTTCAAACTTCAACATGAGCTACCAACTGTTGCTACAGAAAGGAGTCATGGTCATCCTGAATTAAACCACCAACAGACTGAACAGCATCTGCTTCATCCATCCTTCCCTCTAGACAGTTGAAAGATGTAACACAAACAGGTCAGATAGAAGAGTTACACATGAGCTTGCATGGGAAAATTTAAGTGAACACACACACACACACACACACACAAACACACACATGCAAAACAAACACAGCTGGACAAAACACATACAGCTGGACGAAGCACACAAACACAATCATACAGAATGTGACTGCATGGGAAAACAGTGTTTGAGCAAATGATGAGTAAAGCCATTTGTGCACTGTGTCATGTATTAGCTGTCACATTATGGTGGAAAAAAAGAGAAGATTTCCTCACTGAGCATACCCCCCCCCCCCCCCCTTCCAAAAAAAAAAAAAATAATAAAAAATAAAAAAAATGCACAAATGAATAAATAACATTGCAATCGAAACATCTCATTTTGTCATTGACATTTTTCCAACTGCAGTCTGGTTTTCTCATGCACAGTCACACATATTTTGTTCTCTCTCTCCCTCTCCCTCCCTCCCGCTCCCCCCCCCCCTCTCCCCCCCTCTCTCTCTCTCTCTCTCTCTCTCTCTCTCTCTCTCTCTCTCTCTCTCTCTCTCTCTCTCTCTCTCTCTCTCAATCTCTCTCTCTCTCTCTCTCTCTCTCTCTCTCTCTCTCTCTCTCTCTCTCTCTCTCTCTCTCTCTCTCTCTCTTTCAATCTCTCTCTCTTTCAATCTCTCTCTCTCTCTCTCTCTCTCTCTCTCTCTCTCTCTCTCTCTCTCCCTCCCTCTCCCTCTCTCCCTCCCTCTCTCTCTCCCTCTCTCTCTTTCATTCTCTCCCTCTCTCTCTTTCATTCTCTCCCTCTCTCTTTCATTCTCTCCCTCTCCCTCTTTCAATCTCTCCCTCTCTCTCTTTCAATCTCTCCCTCTCTCTCTTTCAATATCTCTCTCTCTCTCTCTCTCTCTCTCTCTCTCTCTCTCTCTCTCTCTCTCTCTCTCTCTCTCTCTCTCTCTCTCTCTCTCTCACAAACACACAAGCACGAACAAACACACACACACACACACACAGGTCACGTACGAGTTGATGACGTAGAGGGCCATGTGCATCATGTAGGGCAGGAGATGCATGTTGGACTGACGACCGCCACCCCCGCTGTCCTCGGAGAAGGATCGCTCCTGAGCAAAGCGCAGCAAGTTCATCTTGATGTCGTGGATGGTCAGCTGGTAACTCGGGTCTCGGATGCCGGTGCACTCACTCAGGTAGTTGTTGTGCCTGCAATAATAAGGCAACAGTAAGGAAATGCCGTCAGAAACAAAGCCACTACACAAGGGTGTGTACATGTATGTATATGAGGATGTGAGCATCCAGACAGAGCCTGCAAGTTACCAGTGCACTCACACAGAGAGTTGTTGCATCTGTAATGCATGAACAGCATCCACAAAGAACAACAACAAACAAGAAGGGCAAAGCCCATACGACTCACATGCTTGACCTTGACCTTTATATGACCTTGACCTTCAGGTGACCTTCAAGGTCAAGGTCAAACAACTAAACCTACCAATGACATCATACACAAAGAAATGCTTTACACATTTTTCCTGCCAAAATACATGTGACCTTGACCCAAGGTCAAGGTCAACCGAGGTCATGCAACACAAAGCTGTTAATTCAAGACATAGGAAGCACAATGGTGCTTATTGGCACTTTCTACCATGAGATATAGTCACTTTTAGTGGTTCACTACCCCATTTTGGTCACATTTCATAAGGGTCAAAGTGACCTTGACCTTGATGATATGTGAACAAATGTGTCTCATGATGAAAGTATAACATGTGCCCCACATAATTATTAAGTTTGAAACAGTTATCTGCCATAGTTCAGGGTCAAGGTCACTTCAAAATATGTATACAATCCAACTTTGAAGAGCTCCTGTGACCTTGACCTTGAAGCAAGGTCAACCAAACTGGTATCAAAAGATAGGGCTTGCTTTGACCTATATACCACTTGTAGCTAAGGTCGCCATTCTCAATAACGTGGGAGAAAATTGGGAAAATGTGAAAAATGACTGTTTTTGAGACCACATTTATGGCTCCTGTGACCTTGACCTTGAAGCAAGGTCAAGTCACTATGTATGTTTTTTGAGGCCTTGTCATCATACACCATCATGCCACATTTGGTGTTGATAGACTTAATAGTCTCCGAGAAAAATCCAACGTTTAAGTTTTTTACGGACGGACGCCCGGACGGACGCCCGGACGGACGGACGACACGGCTCAGTACATAGACTCACTTTTGCTTCGCATGTGAGTCAAAAAATATTCATCATGCAGGCAATTAGCCATTACAATTGAATAAGTACATCCCATAGTCAATATGGATATTCTAGAGAAGTAGCTAATGGGATACGGGGAGAGCGAATTTTATCTTGTATGGTAACTGGAGGCTTATCTTGGGCAGCAAGCCATGCATTTCAATATGAAAAAAAAAGCAAATCGCAGCAGAATCCATGAACAGCATCAGTAAGTGAGGCCAAGATTTGAAATCATGCAAATTTATGTGGAAAACAGGAAATACTTGATTTCATGAAAAGAAGTCTGAGTGGGTAAGACATGGGAGACTGAGGTCTCCCTCCCACCCTCCCTCCCTCCCTCCCTCCCTCCCTCCCTCCCTCCCTCCTCCCCCCCCCCCTCCCTCCCTCCCACCCACCCACCCTCCCTCCCTCCCTCCCTCCCTCCCTCCCTCCCTCCCTCCCTCCCTCCCTCCCTCCCTCCCTCCCTACATGATGAGTTGCCAGTCCCTATCCCAGAGCTTGCTCCAAACTGCATCAAGCTGCTTGCTAGGGACTGGCTACTGAGAACTGCTGATGAAGGACAGGGCTCTTGACGGCACACAATCCCGGGCATTGAAAGTGAACTGAATCTGTCAAGAGGCTGTAATTTTGGCTCCAGACTGGCACATGCCTTGCAGATGGAAATAAGAGATCATACATGCATGCATACACACTGACATGCATTCATCCAAGTATCCAAAAGACACACACACACACACAGAGCTGCCAACCCACCATCATGCCAAATAGTAGCATCCAGAGCTTTTTGGAGTAGCATTTAAGAAATAGGCGAAGCACACACGCAGAAGAAGGAAAATGCCGATGTTTGCACTGCCAAATGGGCAAGGCACTTCACAATCGCAGTGGTTTTTGTTCGACCACATCCGTATTCCTGTGCAATCGCGTTCCCAGGAAACATTTTCCGAAAAAGTGGCCCCGCGTGATCTGCTGCACTGATGGGTATATTGTGTTCCACAAGGAACGATGTGAACAAACATTCTGCTAAAATGACTGATTGATCGTCCTCTGCAGTCGCTGGCTTGAATTAGGCAGTGAGCGGTTTGCTCGGCTTTTCTGCTGCTTTCTTCTTGTGTGTGGCAGTACCCACGTGTTTCTCGATGTCAAACCAACCCCCGTGAGCAATCGAAAAATTGGACTGACAGTACGTGCATCTTGCGACTGAGGAGTTATTTGCAGATCTGACGATACTTGGATAATCCTTGGTGTAGTTTGCTTTAAACTGCTGACAACTGGGTCGATACTTTGGTGCCTTCTTTGGGGGAGTAGCAGCGAGATGGACAGTTTCTGCAGGTGTCTTTCGCTTTGACGCCATTTTTATGGTCAAACAACTGCGCTTGGGTGTTTCCGGCATTTCCGCCGGGGGTTAAAACGCAACGCGATTGGTCAGTTACAGTACACGATTCTACGTGAAGGTCAAACGTTCAGTTCGAGGCTGGCACGCGGGTCGCTCGCTTTTTCATGAATGGATTTTTTTTAAGGTAAAAAAAAATAATAATGTCATTTTAAAAAATCTTAGTTTTTCCGGACGATCGTAGCATCGTAGCAAGCATGTCGAAACCGTAGCATGCTACGCCTAAAATCGTAGTACTTGGCAGCTCTGCACACATGCACGCATGCATACACACACATGCACACATATGCACACACACACACATGCACATACAGACACACACACAGACACACACACTCGGACACACACACACACACTCAAACACCCACACACAGACACAGACATACACACACACACACACACACACACACACACACACACACAGACACACACGTACATACACACACGCACAGACCTGGCAAGGCAGTTGGCGAAGACAGACTCGGCCACTTGAGGTCCCCACAGTGGCAGCAGTCCGTTGCACTTGGTGTTGGCGTTCTGCAGGGCAGCACTGTCCCACTCCTCCCTCCCACGGTTGTGTCTGCAACACCCAGCCAGCCAGCCACCGTCACCTCACAGTTCACAGTTCACAGTTCACAGTTCAGGCTCTTGCTGCTTTGTCAGCATCATGCATCTAGATGAATGATTATCTGATATGAAATTGGCATGTTTGTTTCAGAGTGAAAGGGGGAGTCACAAACAGAAATTATACAGAGACATCCACATGATAGAATGAGAGGGATAAAAACCTTCACCTGTACACAATAAAAGAACTGATTAACCTCTTTAATGGAGGGAGGGAAAATCACAACTGAATGTTTTGAACATCTTTTGTTCAAGTATTAAACATGTATAAACCAACAACATTCTATCTTTCACTAACAAGTAATGCATATCTTAATCTTTACCCTGGCAGTAGCAGCATATACTGCAGGATTGTGACTGGACCAAGCCTGCTGGTCAAGACATATGCTGCAGGATTGTGACTGGACCAAGCCTGCTGGTCAAGACATATGCTGCAGGATTGTGACTGGACCAAGCCTGCTGGTCAAGACATATGCTGCAGGATTGTGACTGGACCAAGCCTGCTGGTCAAGACATATGCTGCAGGATTGTGACTGGACCAAGCCTGCTGGTCAAGACATATGCTGCAGGATTGTGACTGGACCAAGCCTGCTGGTCAAGACATATGCTGCAGGATTGTGACTGGACCAAGCCTGCTGGTCAAGACATATGCTGCAGGATTGTGGCTGGACCAAGCCTGCTGGTCAAGACATATGCTGCAGGATTGTGACTGGACCAAGCCTGCTGGTCAAGACATATGCTGCGGGTGTTGAAGGGGAAAGTCTTGAAAATATTAATGTGCTTGTCAAATATTACCCAAAAATTCAGCATCAACATTTTCTTATGAAATGGACATGGATTTGTTCTTTGTTCCACTGCGAGCACCTCTGGTATAGATTTTGCTACATTTTGTTCGATAGTTCAAAGGGCGGGTGCAAATGAAAAGCGTAAGTGTCTCATCCTTGAAATGTAGCTTTTCTTTTTAGAAGTGCTGACAGACCGAACAGTCCCGATTATGACAAGACACAAGTCTGTGTGCAGAGAATGGGCAAAGGCAGCCACAAGATGGATGCCAAGAGCCATCACTCTGCTGGTGTGAGTGTTGCAGTTCAATTCTACAAGACCACCATTACTTGGATGACATCTTGGTGCTCACCTCACAGATGCTGGGTGGCAGTCAACGTGGATGACGTCTCAAGTCCACTACAGAATGGTGCTCCCCTAACAATCACTGTGTGGCAGTCAACGTGAATGACGTCTCAAGTCCACTACAGAATGGTGCTCACCTAACAGCTGCTGTGTGGCAGTGAACATGGATGATGTCCCAAGTCCACTACAGTATGGTGCTCACCTAACAATCACTGTGAGGCAGTCAACGTGGATGATGTCTCAAGTCCACTACAGAATGGTGCTCACCTAACAATCGCTGTGTGGCAGTGAACATGGATGATGTCTCAAGTCCACTACAGTACGGTGCTCACCTAACAATCACTGGGTGGCAGTCAACGTGGATGACGTCCCAAGTCCACTACAGAATGGTGCTCACCTAACAATCACTGTGTGGCAGTCAACGTGGATGATGTCTCAAGTCCACTACAGAATGGTGCTCACCTAACAATCGCTGTGTGGCAGTGAACATGGATGATGTCTCAAGTCCACTACAGAATGGTGCTCACCTAACAATCACTGTGTGGCAGTCAACGTGGATGACGTCTCAAGTCCACTACAGAATGGTGCTCACCTAACAATCACTGTGTGCAGTCAACGTGGATGATGTCTCAAGTCCACTACAGAATGGTGCTCACCTAACAATCACTGTGTGGCAGTCAACGTGGATGACGTCCCAAGTCCACTACAGTACGGTGCTCACCTTACAGCCGCTGTGTGGCAGTCAACATGGATGATGTTGAAGTGCGACACCGTGCTGTAACCCACAGTCTTCCTGGCCTTGTTCTCAAACTCGTCCACATTGGCACGCTTGGTGAACGTGTACACCGCAAGGACCTGCAGCCAGCAAGAAGATCTTGCTCAGTGCCAATACGATACCCAACACACATCTACATTCTCAGTGTAGTTATTGCTGCAAAAGAAATGTCTCTGCAGTTAAATACTCGATAGGGAGGGAGGGAGGGAGAGGGAGAGAGAGGGAGGGAGGGAAAGAGAGGGAGAGGGAGGGAGGGAAAGAGAGGGAGAGGGAGGGAGGGAAAGAGAGGGAGGGAGGGAAAGAGAGGGAGGGAGGGAGGGAGGGAGGGAGAGAGAGAGAGAGAGAGAGAGAGAGAGAGAGAGAGAGAGAGAGAGAGAGAGAGAGAGAGAGAGAGAGAGAGAGAGAGAGAGAGAGAGAGAGAGAGAATAAGGCAGAAAAAGACAAAGCCAGAAGAAATAAATACAAATATTTACAGAAAAAATACATCCACACACAAACACACGTGTGTGCAAACACACACACACACACACACACACACACACACACACACACACACACACACAAAGGCAGAAAATGATAGAAAGAGAGTGAGAGAATAGGCAAAACTTGAGATATACCTACTGATAAACACACACACACACACACACACACACACACTCACACAACCATAGAAACAAAGGCTGACCTTCTGTGGCTGGTACTTGTAGCCCTCCCTGCAGATGCAGCACATCAGGCCCGTCTCCTCCTTCAGCTCCTCCATCTGCTTCAGCACCGAGCTCTTCACCGTCACCTGCCCCTTGTCGTTGGTCTGCAACACACGCAACAGCAGTCGTCTCCCACACAGCTCTATATGGATGCTGCTTTTGCAGTTTGGTGTGCCACAAGCAACGTGCCCCTCCTCGTGGACATATCGACAGCATACTGCCTGTCTACCGGGGTCTGGCAAGTCCTTCATTCACTTGAATTTATATCAGTGTGGGCACCACTCCCTAACAAGGCAGATTCTAGCAGTCTGCAGTTCTGTTGACAAATGGCTTTATTGCTGATAACTTTCCCCATCTTTAAAAACACACACACACACCAAAATCCACATAAGCACAACTTCTCCTTACAACACTAGAGAGGTACTATGAATGCCTCACACCTTCCATCATCTGCTGCACACATTTCCAGCTCCCCCATAGGCTCTCGCAAAGCTGGAGACTACTTGATGAAGCAGTCTTTCTAACCTACATGCCATTAACACAGGAGCAGCCCTGTGAAGGGCTCATGCCCAACATCCATCTGCAGTGTATAGAACTTCCAGCTGCAATCCATGACTACTACAAAGCTTGAGACGTACCCTAGGAATCAAGATTACTGCAGTGGAGCTGCAAAGCTGCCCGCCCCGCCCCGCCCCCCCCCCCCCCCCCCCCCCCCAAAGCTTGGGACTCCATTAGATGGAGGTGGTCTAAGAAGTCTATGAACTATGAATACTAGAGTGGTACAGAGGCAGACCTCCGCCAGACACAGCGCTACTCACAGTCATGCCCAGACCTCCGCCAGACACAGCGCTACTCACAGTCATGCCCAGGGCTCCCAGTAGAGAGGCAGACCTCCACCAGACACAGCGCCACTC